>PVJH01014426.1:0-56925 GCA_004026705.1 Nesogale talazaci
GGATCAAGGACTCTCGAGGGTGAGAGAGGTCAAAAGAGGAGCTGGTGTCAAGGGCTGGGGCAGAAGATGTCTTGGGAATGATGATGGCAACATGTGTACAGATATGCTTGATACAATGGATGTGTGGAATGCTGTAAGAGCTGTGAGAGCCACCAGTGAAATGCTGTGTGTGTGTGTGCGCATGTGTGTGTGTGCTTAATTGAAAAAGCGTTACGGTCTCTGAAACCCATCCAGGTAGCTCTACCCTGAGGGAGGTGGAATCAACTCGATGGCAGGGAGCTGGGTGGCTTTCCACGTTGCCAGGCAGGATGCCTCCTCCTAAGACGCCCAGAGTGCGTGAGAGAACGCCTTGCCACCCTTGCTCCTGAGAAGCAGTCAGGCTGTCCTTCCCAGACAGAGCTGCGTGTTCTTTTGGCCGCCCATGGCACTTCCAGGATTCCTCACCCGCACCGTAATTCTCCTTCCGTCCTCCTCAGTCAACGTCCAGCCTGCAGATGCTGACGCGGCAACTGAGGATGCCATGGCTCGGGGCAGGCACAACGAGTCGAGTCGTCGAAGGGGCGTCTTTGCTGCCAGCTCTTTAAGGAGGCCTTGTGCCGCAGACTCGCCCACTGCAACGCCTCCTTGCCTCGCGTGACCGCTGCTTCCATGCACCTTGACTGGGATCCAAGCGAGAGGAGATCCTTTTTCCTTCATCAATCGTGATGTCACCTCATGCCCGAGCTCCCCGGCACTCCCAGAGGGACCCGGGACAAGCTGTGCTCTCCTGCCTCTGTGGTTCCACGTGCACATGCGTGATGTCCTCTTTCTTACCTCTCCACACTTCCAAGCCTGACGTCACCACCCAGTCTCTGAGAAGCTCTCATGAACCTTCCAATTTGGGACCCCGAAAGCCTCGTTCTCTCCTCCTCCCCCATCATTGACCCCAATCTGCTTTTATGGAGTCCCTGAATTACAGTTTTCCTCCACTCCCCGCACCACTTTGTGACATGGACACCTCTGTAGTCCTACTGCCCAGTATGAGGTCAGGCTTTCTGTTGGTCTTCTCCTCTTTGTCCCTCTTGTACTTGGGAGCTACCTGGGAGCTGTCTCTGAGATTGCAGCACACGCCCCGATGGCCTGGTTATTGTAGAGATGGAGCACTGACCAGTCAATGGGCCAGGTCATGACTGGTCATTGGGGAGGATGGACAGTGGCAGACATAGAGGCTGTAGTAGTTACATAATCTCCTGTCAACTTGTGAAAGGGTGGAGTCTAGCCTGTCAATCAGGTTGTAGCTTGATGACTTGATTTGGAGATGCAACAGAGATAAAATACTGAGTGGAGACCAGATGCATAGACACTCCCTGTGAGATCCGCCTGTTGTTAAGTCACATGGAGCTACACTGATGGAGCCAGAGCCCTGGAGGTGGAGGAGCCACGTGGAGACCCATAGCAGTGCTGTGATGCTTCCACTGTCACTGGATCCACAAGACTCCCCACCCACTGCTCTGTGATCTGCCTGCATTCTGCATCATTGCTTGTTCTTTGTGACTCTGAAGAGGAATTTACAGACTGGTTTAAGGGCTAAGCCCCGGTGGTGTAGTGGTTGTGCGCGCGACTGCGGCCCACTGGGACCGCATTCCAGCTCCACGGAGAAAAGGCAGGGCGTCCTACTCCCACCACCTGAGGGCAGTGATGCCCCCCCCCCAAAAAAAAAAGACATACAGACTGGTTTAAGACATATGGGCTAATATCAGACATATGGACTTAGTCTGAACTGGACTGGGATGTTTTCTTAATATACAATTGCTCTTTAATATGAAACTCCTTCTTATAACCCTGCGTGTCTATGAATTTGTTTCTCTAGTCCACCCAGACTAACACAGAGGCCTTCAAACCTCAGAGGAAGGGACCTTACAGGTCCTCTATCACTGCACTGAATGAGGTAGCCTTGCGTGACCTTGGTCACATCACTAACCTCAGGTCTGTTTTCCCCACTGTCAAGCACGGCTTTGGCTAGGACAACTCTAAAGTTCCTGTCAGTGCCGACCCTCGGAGCCTCTGGCGTCTTGCTGAGGATGTGATAGAAGCTAAACCACGCACCTGTGGGCCACAGCACACACGCAGATTGAATTGTCTTGTGCTGGTGGCCACAAGCCTCTTTTCTGGCCCACACAGTCCTCTAACCATGTGATCAACACTCCACTTCTCTTGTCAAGGCCTGCTCACCCCTGGGGGCTTGGCCGTGGCCATGTACATTAATAGGGTAAGGCTCCAGTGAGTCTAGTTAGCGGTTCTCAACCTGTGGGTCATGACCTCTCTAGGGGTCGAACAAGCCTTTCACAGAAGTCACCTAAGACCATTGGCAAACACTTATTTCCGATGGGCTTAAGAACCAAGACACCGCTCCTCTATCCATCTCCTCTAGGCGGGTCCGCTCACACGCAGATACACCCACCCATAACACCCGCTGTGAAGACTGTGACCCATGCTACACTGTGCTTCAAGACACCAGTTCACTGATTTGTCATTAGAAATAAATATCTCACAATGTATCACCACATCCTGCTTTTGTGATGAATCATTCTGCTGTCATTGCGTTCAAATGTAACAATGAAAATCCATCCTGCCTATCAGATATTTACATGGAAAATCATACCAGCAGCAAAATGACAGCGATGAAGTAGCAACGGGCATCGTGTCAAGGTTGGCGGTCACCGCAGGAGGACCGGAGTGAGAGGGCTGCGGCATGAGGAAGGCCGAGAGCCGCTGGTCAGCGTGATCTCCGAGGGGCAGCCATAGAAAGGCGGCACAGCCTCTGCTGCGTTGACTGCACTTGCTGATAAGAAGTGGGGCATGCTGAGGCCCCCGGATTCTGAGGAAGCCCATACTGTCCTGTGAGAAAAGACGAGCTGCATGCGCACCGAGAGCGATGCCTGCCAGCTCTGAGTTGCCTCAGCCTCGAGAGGTTCTGATGTCAGCATGGCTGGACCAAATCCTCGTGAGACGAGGCCACCTTAGGCCCCTTCTCACAATCCCAAGTCCTGGAAACTGTGATCGATGATGATGAAGCGGTGGTTGGTATTTTCAGCCACTACGTTTGGGGAAAACGTTTGCACCGCAGGAGGTCCTGGACTCCTTGCTGCATCGAGAGCGTCTTGCCACTGGGGTGTCAGGTTCAATGCAGGAAAAGGAACAAGGAGGTCGCTGTGGTCAGCGGGTGACTGCAGACATGTTCTCTCAGGACGGTTTGTGAGGGGCCTTTGAGGAAAGGTCCAGCCCCCAGAGAGCCTCCCCAGGTCCTCTGCTGGTCAGGGTCAGCTGGGCAGCTGTTTGTGAGGTCTTATGGGGGTCATCCTGGTGGATACAGGAGAATCCCAGAGGTTTTTTAGGCAGAAATTTCCAGAAAAAATGACAACTGCATTGCCAGGATCATTGTGCTGAGCCCTCCCCCACCCCTCTACCCCCGTATCACGACAGTGCTTGGTCTTCCAGAGCAGCAAGGGCCATTCCCCATGAAAGTTCACTGGGAAACCTTCACCCAACTCAACCCACAGCCCTGCCCTGGTCCCTTTAAGTTTCTTTGTGTTCTCTAAACTCAGAGAATCTTGGGAAGGTCTGGAGGCTGCTCTAAGGGCCGGTGGACATGGTGTAAATTGAAGAATGAAGAACCCTTCAGGGAAGGCTTAGAGACATGAAGACAGCACCTTCAGACATCTAAACAGAGAGTGTGCCAAACAAGAGTTTCACGTGGGATTGATTTATTTGATAAAGGTTTTTTGCAAGTCCCCGGCAAGGCTCTTTGAATCGCCCTCACGCTTTCCATAACTTGCAGAATCTCGAGACATCAATCCCAAGTGCAAATGACCCCTGGTGCTCCTGTTGGGCTGGACTCCATTGATGAGCGTGCGGAGGTCTGCCTGCTGCGGGAGCTGCTGCTGTGCAGGAGAGAGAGGAAGCTGTCTGCTTCCAGGGAGATGTGCAGCCGGAGAACCCCTACCCAGGGTGGCTGCAAGTCAGAATCAACATGCTGGCAGGGGGTTGACTCAGGAGGACTGGGATAGGGCCTCAGAATCTGCCTTCTTAACAGAGGCTCTGTGTTGCTGTCAGACCAGCATCCCTGGGGCACAAGGGCCTGGTACCATAACCTCCATGCCAAGTGTCCTGTCTCCTTTGCTAGTTGACTGAATGCATAGCCTCTGCTGCCCTGACAGCTCCAAGGAGACAAGGGCCACCCCAGCCCAGCAGACTGCTAGCCCTCAAGGGATGGCTGCTGCTCAATGTACAGCTGAGTGTTCTGTAGGTCACAAACCCCATCCCGCCCCACTCCACCCCACCCTGAAAGCATTCCTGCGCTCCAGCTCCCAGGGCTGCAGCTGGAGGCCCTCTTGGGTTTCTGATGTACAGGGGCAGCCTGGGAAGGTGTCGGCAGTGCTCTCTGATGATAGCAGCAGGAAAAGGCAGAGGAGTTGCTGCTTGCAGCCATCCAAGCAGCCTCTCCTGGCCTGCCACTCTCTTCACCTCCTCCTGCTGCAGCCCCTGGGCCGCCGGGTCATGGGCCCCAGGGACCTCCAGGGCCTCCCGAACACAGCACCTGCCTCTAGCCTATCCCGTGGAATGCCAACAGGACAAATATCTACTTCTATCTGGGGAGAAATACAACCTCTTACAGGAAAGGATGGGGAGACTCCATCTCACACACTTTGCATGTGTTTTCAGGAGGCAGCCAGTGAAAAAGAGGCGGGCCCGCGCAGAGATGGGCGGACACGTGGTGGGGCTACAGCCATGGGTTCAGGCACAGGAAGGACTGTGAGGTTGAAGGCAGGGCCGGGCAGTGTTTCGTTCTGTTGCGCATGACAGACAAGGGTTGCTATGGGTCCGGACCGGCCCAATGTAGCCTGCTAGTCTCACAGACTGGAATCAGGAGGCCTGCTGACATAGGGGGCTACACCTTGAACAGCTAAGCACCGGTCAGCAGTTTGAACCCACCAGCACCTTCACCAGAGAATGACGAGGCCATCTGCTCCTGCACAGATGTGACGTCTCAGACGCCCAAAGGGGGGTTCTACTCTGTCCTACGGCGTCTGTGAATGGCAACCAACTTGGTGGTGGTGCCTTGTTTTCGAATTTTTTTGGGAACTACGAATAGTTGACCCTTTCCTGCTCCCAGGGGATGTCCTGAGGATCAGAAGAGATGAGTGCTCCCCATCTCCCGGCCCGTTGACCCTTCTGTCCATCAGCCCAGAGATGAGAGAGAGACCGAGGCTCAAACCCCTGCATCACAGGTGACTGAACCCACGTGTGTCCGAGAACTGTGCACTCCATAGGGCTGTCTACGGCTGGTTTTTCAGAAGGAGATTCTTCTAGGGCAGGGGTTCTCCACCTTCCTCATGCCGCGACCCTTTCATACAGTTGCTCATGTTGGGGTGGACCCTCCCCACCCCACCCCCCAACCATACAATTATTTTCGTTGCTACATCATGACGGCCATTTTGCTACTGTTCTGAGTCAGGCGACCCCGTGAAAGGGTTGTTCGACCCCCAAGGGGCTGCACACAGCCCACCGAGAACTGCAGCTCTCAGGCATCTCAGCTGTACTGGAACCTCCAATCTCAATCAGCAGCTGAGCTCGTGACCTGCTTGCACCACCCAGCACAGCTTTAAAACGGGCTCACTGAAGACCACGAACAAGACGGAGACACTAGCGCCCACTCCACAGCCTTCGCTTTTGCGATGCAGAGACCCAGTGCAACGAGAGGCCCAGCTCAGTGCCCCACCCCCGG
Organism: Nesogale talazaci; assembly: GCA_004026705.1. NCBI lineage: Eukaryota > Metazoa > Chordata > Mammalia > Afrosoricida > Tenrecidae > Nesogale > Nesogale talazaci. Next base: position 5,765 of record PVJH01014426.1, read on the forward strand.
GGAGGCTTGGGAGAGGCAGCTGCCCTCCCTCCTCTCTCCGGCTGTACCCCAGCCTCCCGGCGCCTCTAAGGGCTGGGTGCACTGTGGGAGTTTCCGTCCTTCCCATGACCTTGTGTGGCATCATCGGTTCATGGGCCGGGTTGGGTTTCCAAGGGCAGCTGCCCAGAGCAAAGGTTATTTCTTTTCAGAAACAGGATCTTGGATCCCTGCTGTGCAGGTAGGGGCTGGCCGCAGCCTCCCTATCTGCCAGCCAAGCTGCCCCCCCCCCCGCCCCGGGCACACTTAACCAAGGCAACCTTTATGAAATGCTTTCCCACTCAATGAGGGGTTTCCACGGAGTGGAACGGTTTTATTAAAAGACCTGAGGATAAATGATTACTCACCACTAATGATGATGTTTAAGAGAGCGATATAGGGTGGAGAACGGGATTAAAAAAGTGAGAGTACGTAGGATATTTTTAGTTGGAACACTCTTGGTTGCTCATGGCAGAAACTCAGCTAGAGCAGAAAAGAGGATGCGGGTGTGGAGAATGCAGGGCAGCTGGGCACAGAGCGCTGATCCAGGAAGCTTGCGCAGTGATCCTGAAGGTGTCTTTTCTTAGGGAGGGTAAAGAAGGCTGCTGGTATGTCCCACCTCTCGTCCAGAATCCTGGACAGCTGGGGGAGACACACTTTGTTTGCAGGAATCCCCCATGGGATTTGGGACTTGGGACTTGGGACTTGGACCCCTCTCCCCTGTTACCAGGTAGGGCAGCGGTTCTCCACCTTCCTCATGCTGCCGCCCTTTCATACAGTTCCTCGAGTGGTGGTGATCCCATCTCCCACCAACCATCACATTATTTTCGTTGCTACTTCATCCGAGTCATTTTGCTATGGTCATGAATCGGTGACCCCTGTGGAAGGGTCGTCCAGCCCCCAACTTGAGAACCACAGTTATACTCTCAAACCCCGCCAGACTCTCCTCAGGAGACAGACCTGGGGACGTGCTATCAAAAGGTCACAGCCATGACGATCCTTGGGAGCAGTTTTACGCTCCACACTCGGGGTCACCAGAGTTAGAAACAACTGTGCATCCAGACACAGGCACCGCTCTGCCCCACTGCCCAGGGAGTGGGGACTCTGGGGGGCCAGACAAGTATGAAGTCCCTGTAGCAGCTGCTGAGTCAGTCCATCTTGCCCAGGGTCTTCCTCTTTTGCACCCCTCCCCCTCCCACTGGCTTGACCAGACATGATGTCCTTCTCCGGGGACAGGTCTCTCCTGACATGCCCAAAGTACCTGAAAGGAAGTCCCCCTCTGCCTCCTTGTGTCCAAAGAGCCCGCTGGCTGCCCTTCTTCCCACCCAAATCAGTCAGTCCCTTGGGTAGTCCATGTCTCACTCAGGATGCTTCCCAGGGTCTTAAACTCAGCAGTTCTTTTTAGAATCATGACTGAAGTTAGGTAGACCAAAGTAACAGCCTTGCTTTTTGTGTTAGTCCAAATAGACTAGAGAAACAAATTCATAGACACACATATGGATATAAGAGAAAGGTTTATAGACAAGAGGAATAGGTCAGTCCAGTCCAAGGTCATAAATCCAACATTAGCCCATATATCTGATACCAGTCTATAAAGTCTCCTGACTCAGGAAGCACATGCACTCGAAGCATCCCAGCACTGGCAGGGGTCTCCCCATGGCGCCTCATTTCCAGGGCTCAGGGAGCATCAACAGCATCCAGTAGTGGTAGAAGCATCTCAGCACTGGCAGGGGTCTCCACGTGACTTCTCCAGCTTCAGAGGTCTGGTTCCATCAGGGTGAGGCTGTGTGGCTTCTCCTCCAGCTCCGCCAGTCTCTCAGACGCTGCCATCTTGTTTGACGGTGGTTCATCATCTCGGAGACTAAGTCAAATCTCTTTTCTTCAAGTGGGAAATACCGTGAGATTTCCCAGAAGTCTCAGGAGAAAGCCATGCCCACACAGAGGCCTCATTGGCTACTCATTGGCCATCTCCAGAGGAACAGGCCAGACTCCACCCCTACATCCCAAGCATGAAATAGACATCACAAATACACGACCGCCATACTTTTCAACACCCAAAAGGGGCCTCGTGCAGCCAATCTACCCTGTACCACGTGCCTTCACTGCTGCTTCCAAGGGCACTGGTGGGCGCTGCAAGCAAGACTCAAAATCCTGCACAACCCCGAGCTTCTCTCCACTCACCCTGGTGGGCCAGGTGGGAGGACTGGGGCCTTCTTGACATTGGGACATAGTCCGTACTGATGGCTGCCCTCCTTGATCTTCAACAGCAAGTGCTTCCAGGCCTCCTCAGTTTCAGCAAGCAAGAGGGCTCTGTGTTGTCTCCTTTCTCCAATCCTGACGCCCATTCGTCTTCCTATGATCCAGCTCCTCGCATTACTTGCCCAGCCTGCAGGTTGAACAGCATGTTAGATGATGCACCGCGGGCTCACGTCTCTCCCGAGTTCACCCCAGGGGCAGCCACTCTGTTCTCTGGGCACGACTGTCTTTTGACCCGTGTACCTGTTCCGCATAAGCCCCGTGACGTGTTCTGGAGCTCCCATTCTCTGGGGTGTCCGGGATCCACGCAGTTACTGCAGGAAACCCATTTCTTCAAACCAAGCTAAATACGTGTCTATCCAGTCCATTTCAACTTGTGGTATTGCTACAGTGTGGAGTAGAATTGCCCCACGGGAGTCCCAAGAATGTCCTTGGGCAGAACAAACAGCCCCCGCTTTCTCACACAGCGAGACTGACTGGTGGATTCAAACGACCGATCTTGAGGTTAGCCTAAAGGTCTTTAATCCTGAACTTTTTTGTTTTGTTTTGTTTTTTTGGGGGGCATCACTGCTCTCCGGTGGTGGGAGTAGGAGGCCCAGCCCCACTGCTGGAATTGAACCTCCGTCCCAGTGGGCCACAGTCCCGCGCACAACCACTATGCCACCGGGGCTCAGTCCTTAGTCCTGAACTTCTAACAACTCTCCCTCACTGCTCCTTCCACCCCAGGATTCAATCTCAGACTGCAGTGAACACGATTCTCTTAGTCATACTTAGATTAATTCTTGGAAGCTACAGGAACTTCTGAAGTGGCTCCAAGGCGTCCTCATGCCCACAGTGCAAGCTCACTCATCAGTTCTGCTGGCCTCAGCCCCATCAGAAAATGCAGGCCAGGCCCCGTGCCAGTCCCCCCTCTGCCACCCGGTGCTCATTAACACACCGTTCATCCCAGCCTCCTTCCCCAAAGAGCCCCAATCAATGCTTCCCACCACGAACTCCCTCGGCCCCCCTCTGGGATATTGGCTTCCGGTTGAAAGTAGCTTGATTATATCTCGGAAGAAATCACTCAGCCGCGTCCCTTTATAACTACTGTGAATTGACCCATCCGTCTGTTCAAAATGCCCGAGTCCCCACAGCCGCATTGCCTTGTAGTCATGGGATGACGCACAGCATCCAGATTTGCCCTGAAGACAAGAGTTTGGCGGAAGGCAAGCAATAACCATGCCAACCAAGAGCCAGTACTCTTACGTGGATCGGTGTTGGTGAGGAATAGAGATGAGGCCATGGGCGGCGGGAGGCACACACAGATCTGTTTGGGAAGAGGTGCCCTCAGAGCAGTCCTGAGCAGGAGGAGGGCAAGACTGGGTCTGGTGTGCTTTGGACACATAGCCGTCGCTGGGCGGGAGAGACAGTTCCTGGGAGCATTGCGGGGCAGGGAAAAGAGGCCGGCCCTCGCTGACACAGACTGACAAGGAGAGGGCTGTGACTGTGGGCTCGCAGCCCAAGAGGGACCATGCGGACGGCTGCTGGGAGTCAGAATGGACCCACCGTCACTGTCACCGACCAGCAACTTCAGAGGGCTCTGATGCACAGAGCTGTCAGTTCACTGTCAGGGCAGGGCTGCGCTTCCTGGGCTGAACTTTCAGAAGCAGACTGCCAGGCCTTTCTTCCCAGCACCCCTGAGGGGACCCCCAAAGCCCCGTCTCTGGGCGCATCCAAACATATGGACAGCTGGCACCACCTGAGACTTTCCATCCAGGACTCGTCCTCAGACAGCCCCTCGTGCCTCACCCTCTGCAGCCCTTTAGACCCCGTCCCCTGGAGTCCAGATGAAACATCCTGGGGGCACCATCCTCCCTATACCCCACAGTCACCAGGGGGACCCTGGACCGGCAGCAATCACTCTGTGGCCACAGTGCTGACTGTAGGGCTGGCCACATGGGAGTCACGCTTCTGTCCTTCACTATGTCTTTTATGAGTTTCCATTGAGAGGTGGTACACAGAGGAAAACATGCCATGTTCCCAGCCGGGTGAAGGAATTCCACCACGGCACTGTGCTGCCACCCTGCTGTGTGTCATGAGATGCTGGCAGCATGGCTCCTCTCCTGACCCACGCCAGGGAAGCGGGCTGTGAAGGTGGAGTGTGGATGGCATTGTCCACTGCCCAGGGCTGTGTATCCTGAAGGGATTGCCATCTTCCTCCCTGTCATCACCTGGTCAGCGGTACCTCTGCAGTGGGAGCTACACTGCCCAGCCCCCATCCTGGCAGGGAGGCAGGGCCTGCAGGGGCTGAGAGAAAGGAGGGACAGGCTGGCCCCTGGCCCTGGGGTGGAAGCTCCTCCAGTGGTTCAGGGAAGTAGTGCTTCAGGCACCTGGTGGTGGGAGCAAATGCAGTCATTACAGGGAAATGACAGAGCGGGCTAATGGGGCGCTTTCTCCCCAGCCAAACCTGAAATTGCATGTGCTATGGAGGCCGGTGGGCCTGCTGGAAAGAACAGCAACCCCACAGGGCAGGACTGGCAGCTCTGTTTCTCCCAGCCTGGAACTGGCTCCTGGGGTGCCAGTCTTGCCCTCATAGGGCAGGTGAAGACCAGGAGCAGTGAAGCCCACTCAGACATCCAGCCCACTTCCCTGCCTACCTCCAACCCCCTCTCCTGCCAGCCTCACACCCTCTCTCCCACCAGCCCCCCCGGCCCCTAGCGTGAACTGCTCCCTGCGCTTTAGGAGGAAATGGGCCCTGCATCCTTCAAATCGGGCAGCTGCAATTTGCTCTTCACTCTGCTCCGCTGTTTACCAACAGCCGCCTCTCCTCCCCACTCTGCTGCTCTGCAAAACCAATCATTACATGGCAGGCCTAGCCACTCACCCTGGATGTTAACAATGGCTTAATAGGAAAATCAGTCATAGCGGCTCACAAGCTTAATTACTCTTCCCCGCTGAAGCCTGTGCCCTGACACAGCCTGCCTGCGGCTCTGCCTTGAGAGAGGGGCCGCTGTGTGCTCCAGATGCTTGGGCAGAGGGGGGTGGGGAGAGTGGGGGTGGGAGGCTTCCCTCTGAAGGAGAAGGCAGCTCCTCGCGCCCACCCAAACCCGCAGAGGTGCTCTCTGAGACCCCATAGCAAAGGTTTCTGAGAGTGGCCTTCTTTTTGAGCGTGGTCCCAATACACAGCCACCACTTCCCGGCCCTACTTCCTCTCAAGGGCAGTCAAGAGCCTCATCTCTTTCCTGCGGGGTGGCTGGTGGTTTTGAACACCCGGCCTTGTGGTTCACACTGTGTAGCCCACTATGCCAGCCAGCTTCCAAACATAGAGGTGAGTCCCACCTACAGAATGGCCTCCCTGAGGATCTCTCCTCCGCCCCTCCACTAGTGGGACTCAGTCAGTGCTCCAGTCAGGCGGCCACAGGTGAACTCCTTGTCCCCCCTGCCTCGCGGCGGGCCTCTCTGGCTTCAAGGCCCTCACCTGGAGAGCAGAGGCAGCAGTCACAGGACGGCTCTCTGGTTGCAGTGTGCAGAGCAGACAAAATCATCCATGACAGGGCCTTTCAGGAGCCTGGCACGAAACTGTATTAAGGGGAGCAGCATGAGGAAGGTTGAGAACCACTGGCCCAGAACGCCCCTCCATGGACAAGCACCGAGTCGCTCAGTGCCTGTGCCGAGCCCCTGGGTGTACAGGCGTGAAGGGGACCGTGCACACCTGTCCCCACCAGGCACCCCCTGCACCCCGGGTGGTCGTGCAGGACTGAGAGGGCCCAGCGCAGAGGTCAGAGAAGGCGTCTTCAGGGGAGGCTTTGAAGGGTGGAAAAGCAGCCCAGCCATCTATCCTGTAGATGAGGAGGGATGTGGCCGTAGGGGGTGTCTCGCTCAGTGAGACCTTCTCCACACCTGTCGCATCACCGAACCAGAAAACCCTGCGTTGGGCTGAGCCCCGATGGCATAGTGATTGAGTACAGGACTGCGACCCACTGGGTTGGCGGTTCAAATCTAGCAGCAGCTCTCCAGGAGCAAGGCTGGGCCTCCCACTCCCACCGGAGGGCAGTGATGCTCCCCCCCACCCCCACCCCCCAAAAAAAAAGGCCTGTGCTTGGCCTGCCACCAGCACCGAGCTGATCCGTGCCGACAGCACCAGCCCTGGGCACAGAGAAAGGCAGCTTCTCCTCAAGATCCACAGTGGGGAAGGCGGAGGGGAGCCCCTCCAACTGCCTCCTGGAGGGGTGGCGTGCACGGGCTGGGGAGGCCACGTGACTGAAGAGGTCTGTCCCCTGGGAAAGGACCATTCGGAATGGTGAAACCCCGGGGCCAGGCTACTGCTCAGCAAACACAACGTTTTCTGTCCACGCCACCTTCTGCCTCCGAGGTCTGAGCAGGCCGGGGGTGGGAGGGCAGGGCGGGGGTGGAGGGGTGACGGGGCTGGGGGGGGGTGATTGGTACAACCATCAGTGACAGCACAATAGGGCCAGTTTCCTTACTTCCTCCCGGGATGCAAACGAACTCGTTTCAGCCTAGCGACTCTGTACTGGAAGGTTTTTTGTCTATCCTCAAAGCACCGGCTAATCCCTTACTTCATTTAAAAATTTTTTTTACTGCTAAGAAAATGAGGACCAGAATTCACAATAAACTCACAGCATGAAACAAGTCTAAGTGTATAAAACATTTTAGTAATTTCTGTGCCACTCTCGGTGCGTGCCGTCCCTCTGTCGGCAAAGTGAAAGACGATCTGCGGGTGGAGAGGAAAGATCTGGATCCACGTGTCTGGGGGAAGGCTTGGTCTGTAGACTATGTAAAGAGCCCCCACAACTCAACAACACAGCCTAATCTGACACTGGGCAAAGAGCGTGGGTGGGCGTCCATCCCCATGTGTGTTAGTTTGGGTTGATGGAAGAAACGAATGCATGGACATTCACACGTGTAGACAAACGAGCTTTATATACAAGAGCCACTGTATGCTGAGAAAACACCCCAGCCCTGTCTGGATCAAGTCCATAAATCTGATATTAGCTCATATGCCCGATACCATCCTATACATTCCTCTTCAGACTCATGCAACTCATGCCGACTGCAGGAAGATCACTGCAGGGTCGGTGGGTGGGAAGTCTTGTGGATCCAGTGGTGGTAGAAGCACCTCAGCGCTGGTGTGGGTTATTTATCACCAGACTACCGCCAAGTGAAGTCATCAAGCTGTGACCTGATTGACAGGCTTCTCTCTTAATAGACCCCTTCTCTCTTAATAGTCTCAAGTTGACAACAGGTGATGTAACTGCCACACCCTGGACACCCTCCGAGGAGGGCGGTGAGCTTGGTTTTCCAGTTTTCATGACCCATGGTGTTCATCACTTGCACGTCCACCAGAAAGGATATATAAACGCTCAACATCATCCGTCATTAAAATGGAAATGAGATTCAAACTCACCGCTGCTGAGTGTATGCCAACTCAGGAACCCTAAAGAGGGTGTCCGAGGCTCTTTAAGCCTCATTCTCCCCATATTACCTCTCATGGGTTTGAACTACGAACCTTGTAGCTAGCAATCCAGTTCCTACCACACAGCACAACCAAGGTTTCTCGATGTGCCTTCAGGAAGTTGAGCACCCAATGCACAATGAGATGCACACACGCACCTCCCCACCCCCACTCGAATGACTTCGATCAAAAACCAGAAGATGACCGCTCTAGGTAAGGCCCTGAGGGAGCCGGACCCCTCGTCCAGTACTGATGGGAATACGAAAAGGAAGGGCTGCTCTGGGAAGCAGGTAGGCAGTTCCTCAGAAAGTCAAAGCAGAACTGCTGCACGACCCAGAACTCCCAGCCCTGGACGATGCCCAGAATCGAAACCGGGGTGACAGACCAGACACCCTGTATCTCACTGCAGACAGCCACATTGTGTCGGATCCCACTTACATCACCTGGGCAAAGGTGTGCAGACCCAGGTGCACGAGGGGTGCCCAGGGTGGAAGAGGGAAAGAGGACCCTTCACTTCAAGGGCACCGAGTTTCTGTTGAGTCACTTTAAATAGGACAGCAGTGATGGGAGGACACTATAATGAAACGAAGGAGACCATTGAAGCATGCATGGAAAGATTGCCAATCGTCTGTCTTTTACAAATATGTATGTTTGCAGTCCTCAAACCCGCCTGGGGGACAGAGCAGAGATGCCCCTGGGGGTTTCTAAGACTAACTCTTCTATTCTTTTTTTTTTTTTAATCATTTTAGTGGGTGCTCTTCCAGCTCTTATAGTATTCCATATATCAATTGTATACAGCGTATTTGTGAGTTTCCTGAGAGTTTTGGTTCTGGGCCCCTGAGGGGAAGGGTGCTGGTTCTAAAGGGAGCTGTGCACCAGGAGAGACAAGGCTGATGGACTGGCATCTCAGATGCTGCCAGGCATTCTGGCTCCCTCCGGCATCAAGAGATACCACCCCGAACTCCCTCCCCCAGGCAGAGCCTGTGGATTTCCCCCCATAACCCAGCTGCCATGGAGACCTGGGCGGGGAGCGGAGGGGGCGGGGTGGGAGTTCAGTTTTCCTCTGCACAGTGCTACAGTAGGATCCTTTGTGGACTTAGCGGAGATTGCAAACCTGCAGGCCTGGGAGATTCCAGAAGTTTCCTTTCATCTGCACTTCCACCTCTCACTGGGATCCTGATGAGTGGCCCCACCCCCCAGTGGACCTCCCCCCGAGGGGTCCAGCTTCAAAGGAAGGGCACACAGGGGGAAGGGAGGCCCACACCAGGAAGCAAGGGCCCGCCAGGGAGCCGTGATTCATCCTCCTGAACGCAGGGTCATCAATAATGGAACGAACTCGGACGTGGAGATTCAGTGTGTCAAATATAGAAAGACCATTCGGCATCGGCCGTCACATCACATGAAAGGTCTCACTCCTTCCGATGAGAAGCGCCAGGACCTCATACCTCCACGCTCACAAGATGAAAACCGCCCTTCCCAGAGCCGTGGCCAGCCGAGGAGGACGGCCTGTTCTGCGTGTGCTGCAGGGACCTCACCTGGTCAGAGAGACACAGTATGGACAGCTCTGTCTTACAGAGCCCTGGAGGCACCGTCGGGTAAGCGTCAGATGGTTCACATCAAGGTCAGTTGTTCAACCCACCGGTCAGCCTATGGGAGAAAAATGGTCTCCTTCTTTGTGCCACTAAGTTGATTCTGACACATAATAGGACCACAGGATAGGGAAGACCTTTCCCTATGACTTTCTGAGACGGTCACTCTTTGTGGGAGTATGCAGCCTCCTCTTTGTCCCTTAGAGCGGCTGGTGGTTTCAAACTGTTGACCATGCCGTTGGCAGGCCTACATAGAACCACTGCCCCAAGCGGCCTAGAGTTTGACCCAACGGTAGGGGGGTTTATTTTACTGGGAAGCAAGGGGTTAAGAACTAGTGTCTTTCAGATTTTCAGTGACTTTTTCTTCTCTCTCTCTCTCTCTCCTTTCAAGACTTTAAATAATTAATGCATGTTTTATGGGAGCGTTTTAAAACGGCAGTCTAAAAAAAGTAAACTGAGGCATGGAATTTACTAACACACACACAGAGTCCTCACCCAAACATCCCGGTCTCCCATCTGCTCAACTGAGTACACACACTTTGGCCTGCAGGCTGCATTTTTGCTCCATGCACAATTAACCACGTTTAGCAGAAGAAGCACGCACAAACACACACACACACACACACACACACACACACACACACACACACACACACCCTGCCGCCTGCCAAGTCCTCGCACAGAAGGCCGCTGTGGGCTTCATCAGCCACCCAACTCCCTCAGTCTGGGAGTCCTTGTGTACGCGGAAGCTGTCCATTCCTGAATGACTCCATCACGTTCCTGTTGCGCAGTGAGGACTGCCTGGGAAAGATACCCCGCCAGCATGCTTCATCTTCTGCTGGAGCTCACAGGTGACCCCAAAAGCTGTAACATGCAGCCTTGGGCGCACACACAGCTCTCTGGGTAAATCTGTTGGAGAGGCACTGCACAAGGGGACGTGCAAAGAGGGCTGGTACCCTGGGGTGCCCACTGGGTTGTTAGCCGCAAGGTCAAGGCCATCTGCTCCCAGAGTCTCAGCCTCAGGACCCCTCTCGTGGGGGGTTGGCATGAATGGGTTCCGTGGCAGTGGGTGTGGGTGGGGTAAGCTGCAATGCATGTGAATGCAGTCAAAGTCCTGCAAAGTCGTACAGTCAAGAAACCTGCTTGGCTTTTTTTTACCACAGTGTTTCATTCACTAGCTGAAGAATTTTAAAAGTATGCACACCTGTTCACATACCGAGGAACTTGCATGCAAGGAAATGCATTAAGCACTTGTTGTGCAGTTGTGAAGGTTACACAATGTCATGTCCACTTGAAGAGATCTAAAAGAACGGGCGGAGTGTAGCCTGTTAACCAGGTCACAGTCTCCTGGTGACTCTGTGTGGGCATGACCTTCTCATAAGAAAGGCCTTGGGAACTTCCCCTACCCCCTGCCCCCTCCCACCCTCGACTCCTCCACTCTCTGCCTTCCCCTTCTTGCTGGCGGGCCACTCTGAGACCTGCCACAGCCCCGCGAGGCTTCCAGCACCATTGGATCCACAGGAATTTGCATGCACTGGCCTGCGACCTTCCTACACCCTGCTTGTGGCTGTGGGAGTCTGCACAGGGACTTACAGACTAGTATCGGACTTATGGACTTGAGTTGGACTGGGCAGATATGTTTTCTTGACATACAACTACTGTATGCACCTGTATATAAACTGAGTTTTTTCAGCACATTTTTAATGCAGTTTTTGTGGTAAAATCAGATGCCTCAGCTGATATTCAGGTCGGCTTATATGCGAGTATATATGGTATTTCTTGACACAAAGCTCTTTCTCACACCTGTATGAGCGTCTCTGGATTTGACTCTCTATTGAACCCAGCGGGACACACTCGTCACCTCTGACTCGTCGTGACCCCTTATGTCTCAGAGTAGAACTGTGCCCCACCGTGTCCGTGGCTGATGATTCCTTGACCTGTCATCTAGGGCCTCCTGAGGGGACTCACGCCACTAACCTTCCAGTCAGCAATTGGGCACCTTGATGTCCACACCACCAGGGACTCCTCAGCTCCCCTTTGGGCTGTCTATGGTGTATAAAAGAAGCTCTGGTGGTGCAGGGGGTACGCATTGGATTCATGAAGTCAGCAGTTCAAAACCACTAGCCGCTTCCTGGGAGAACGCAGGGACCTTCTACTCTTACAGAGAATTATAGCCTCTGAAACTTGCAGGGGCATTTCTACTCTGTCCTATAGGGTCAGGGCCGTGAGTTTGGCTTGGGGTCATAGTAAATAACCTATTTTTAAGTACTAGAAGTCCTGTGCTTTTGTGTTCATCGAGTTCTATGGGGACTTTCCCCTTCCTGAAGAACCCCAGTGGACACTGCTATGTGTTGTGCGGCTGACCACAGGTCCATGGTTCAAAACCACCAAAACTGCATGAGAAAGAAGGAGCTGTCCATTCCTGTAGCAAGAGACAGTCTCAGAAGCTCACCATGCCCTGAAGGGTCACTCTGAGTGACATCGACAGGATGGCAGTGAGTTTTGAGAGAAAGGACTTCCCAGGGAGCCTGGCCAGAGGCAGCTGAAGTCTTGTGTTTGTCCGTATTCTCTAGAGTAAAATATCCAGATCTACATGGAGGGGTTTCCTTCAAGAAAATGGCTCACACAATTACAGGAGCTGACAAGTCCTAAATCCACGGGTCACATGACGGGATGGAGCTCTTCACTGGCGTGCATGATTGAAAGGCCTGGAAAACCCAATACACACAGCTCGGCGGCAGGCTGCAAGCCTCTGTGGACTGGTTGCTCACATCAGGTTGCAAACTCAGAGGCAGTTCCATAGTATCTGCCGGCCCACGGAGAGCCCAGGGAGCCTGGACATGCTGACCTGTGACGTTAACCAGCGCAGGTCTTGGTGCCCTCGCTAGCAAATGAAGAAACTGTCACGCACAAGAGAGTAAGCTATGCCTTCTTGGAGAATTTAACAGGGGGTTTACATATTTGTAACATTTACTACCCAGATCAACGTTATTTCATGTCCTGAGGACAGTGTGAGACTTCCCTGACCCCTCCGTCTGCCATCCTTTTTCTCTTCACGCATCTGAGAAGTTCACGCCTTCCCTGACTTGCAACAACACTGGCGCGTGGGCAGATGTGGCAGATACTTCATCTCCTGTCAACTTGGGCGAAGAGGTGGAGTCTAGCCTGTCAATCAGGGCACCGGGTGATGACCTCATTTGGAGGCGATAAGGAGATAAACAACTCACTGGAGGCCAGACCCATCCTCTCTGCCTTCCCTTACCTGCTACTGAGATGCTTATCGAGCTGGAGGAGCCGTGTGGAGGCTGGAGACCAGAACCAGCGCTGAGATGCTTCCACTGCCACTGGACCCACAAGACCTTCTATCAATTATACAAGACCTTCCCTGCATTCAGCATCATTGCATGTGCTGCATGTGTCTAAAGAGGAGTTTATTGACTAGTATCAGACATGGGGACTTGATAGAGGCTGGGTTGGGATGTTTTCTCAAGATGCAATTGCTCTTTTATATCAAGCTTTTTCTTATACATCTGAGTGTCTATGAATTTGTTTCTCTAGTTAACTCTGTGGTTCCTTGGGGGTGGGGCACTAGAGAAACAAATCATGAAGATGGAGGAGAGTGGATTCCGTGTTTGAACTTTGCCCCAGGGTGGTGCTTCTTCTTTGGCTAGCCAGAGGTCAGATAAAGCCACAGTGTTTACTCCCTTGCTTTCTGGAAAGAATGAAGGAAGTTAAAGTTTTAATGATTTTGTTTGGTTGTTGTCTTTGGTTGTTCCTGTTTGAAATGGTTGAAAATGACAACAAGTGTGCAAATGAGATCTGCATACAATTGATGTATGTGTGGATCATGAGGGGAGGTGTATGAGTACCCCCAAAAATGATTCATTTTTTAAAAAGGGAGGGAAGGGGAAAGAGGAGCTTTTTTTTTTTTAAAAGATGAGCTTATACCAAGGGCTCAAATGGAAAATGTTTGGAAATATATGTGGCAACATGTGTGCAAATGTGCTTGATACAGATGATGTACTGAATATTATAATACCTGTAAGAGTCCCCAATAAAATTATTTTAAAATAGATGTGATTAATGTTTATTTTGCACTCAGGGGGCAAATTGCCCCTCAAATTTCTCAGAGACCAGGGTGTTTAATGAAAATGGCTGACAGGGGCTGAGCCCCGGTGGCGTAGTGGTTGTGCGTGGGACTGTGGCTCACTGGGACAGAGGTTCAACTCCAGCAGTGGGACTGGGCCTCCTACTCCCACCACCAGAGAGCAGTGATGCCCCCCCAAAAAAACAAAAAACAAACAAAAAAAAAGAAAATGGCTGACAGAAGGTAAAATTGGCCGGCAGAAGGTCCTGGCTCAAAGCAGCCAGAGGCCTGAGGCCATGTTTTATATCAATGGGCGAGTTTAGATAAGGATTCAGATAAGATAGATAAGGATTAAACTTGACTGTTTTAAGAATTAGGTTTAGAATCTGACTATACTAGGTTTATACTGCTTTTTCTGCCTTTTGTTAATGATATGAGTGATAGAGATGAATATTGGGAAGTAAAAATATAGACTTTGTAAGCCTACATGCCTTCAACCACTGAAATTGTATCTTTAAATGGGTGTAGGGCACACCTGCAATGAAGGTGCTGAAAAAGCTAAGCCCCATCCAGTGCTGGAGAAGACTCAGGATATTTTCCTTCAAAGAGACTTGCCGAGGGTAAAGTAATCAGACTTTAACATTGGTAAAGCAGGACACCATTGACTGGGGGTGGGGTGTATCGAGGGGGTAAATCTCCTTCCCGTTCTCCTGCTGCTCCCTAGCTTGTCATGCATTCTTTCAAAAAAAATCGGGACTTTTTAAAAATGCCACGGGACGTGGGGAAAAATTGTTTGAAATTGAGACTTCCCACCAAAAGCAGAACATCTGGTCGCTTTAGCCTAGGCAGGCTGTTGACAAACTAAAGGAAAAAAATGAACTCTTAGACTTTTTGAATTTCCAACTAGTGGCTTGCACCCAAAGTTGGGGGGAAATGCGAACATAGAAGGAACTCTCCTCTCTAGGCCTGAACGGTTAAAGGGAGCCTGTGAGCAGGCTGCAATGCTGGCTAGGTGACCACCTGGATCCACTTGTTGAGTGGAAGTGGATGAAACGCAGCAATAGAGAGACGGGTTGAGTCTGGCCACTGACACCTGTGGACCTAGTTTACAAGAACTAGAAGAAAAGATAGGAGTGGTTGACTGGTCTGAAGCTCATGACCTAGCACAAAGGGACTAGGGCTGTTGAGAATTTGTGGTGGGGGCTTTTAGTGTCAAGGCAGCCAGTGGGCACCCTGGTGATGCTGACTGAGGCAGCCCACACTGAGTTGACCAGAACCCAGCCAGATGAAGAGAAGATTTTTGAGCATGTGAACTGGTACATATTACTGAGGACTTAACGGGTGGTTTGTCCTGATTTGACTTGGTTTATAGGGTGCATGTGTACTCACAAGGTTCTAACTGGAATGATGATTCTGCACATCAAAGAACGTGTTTGTCTCCTCAGAGCACTGGGCTGAGATAAGTGGGCAGTATAGGAACTGGATACCCAAAACGAAGAGGATAAAGGCACAAAGTGGCAGCTTACACACTTTCACGGAGGAATATATTCATCAGATTATAGGGTTGAGATGTAGCTGTACAATTGTTAGGCATAGACAATTGGGGGTTTTGTTGTTGTTGCTCACTTATAGAATATTATGTTTAAATGAGGTTTTGGTACATATTAAATTGTATGCATTTTAGTTTTATCCTGTAAGGTACAGATATAATTTTCTTATTGCTTTGTTTTAAAACTATGTATGGTAAAAGAGCTGTATAAAAGTATCAACTTCACAAGGGGTGGTCTGTGTCAGTTACATAAGCGCCTGTCAATTTGAGTGAAGGGTAGAGTCTAGCCTGTCAATCAGGTCCCAGCTTCATTACCTCACTTGGAGGTGCGATGGAGATAAACAGAGGAGTTAATGGACTAGTATCAGACATATGGGCTAATACCCGACTTTGGGGTTTGATCTGAACTGGGATGTTCAATTGCTCTTTTATATAAAACTCTTTCTTACAAACATATGAGTGTTTAGGAATTTGTTTGTCTAGTCAACCTGGACCAACACAGCAAAATGACTCCACATGCCATGGTTACTCAACAAAGCAGGGCCACCCTCTGTCTACAGCAAAGACACAAAGATGCCCAGCAGACAGGACAGAGGGAGAAGCAGGCACTGCTGTGAATAGGCCCTGGCCACACACAGAGTGAAATCAAATCGATCCCTGGTCCAGTATCAGTGTGAGCCCATGCTCACAGAAGTAACACTCACACATGGCCCCAGAGGACCCACTCACAAACTTGTTGAAGCACGAGGCCCCTGTCATTTCATCACCTTCACTGATATCTGTCTCCTAGGTCCCCTCCAGTGTAATTGAAACCCCTTATCTCCCTCCAGTCTCTTGGTCGTGTACTATTTCTACCTAACAAAGAAGAGGCAGGGAGGGGCTGTCCAGTCTAACACTTGCAACTAAATCCAGCATCAGTGGTTGCTAGGCAAAGACAGGTGATAGGAATAGATACGAGGTCCGTTTTGAGAGAACCATCTGGTCCATCCATGTCTGAGGATCCAATAACTGCCATCAGGAGGGGCTGATGGGCCCTGAGCCATGACACAAACCCCAGGGTCTGCTCTTGTGCAGGTCCCGGGCACACCCAGTGTGCTACAGTCCAGTGACAGCAAACGCAAGGAAGCTCATGCAAGTCGACCTTTGCAATGCTTCCCACCAAGTCACTCTGGAGCTGCATAATACTGACATCCTAAGTTTTGTGAGCAATAGCATGTGAACATATGTCTGGCATCTGTGCCAATGCATTCTGGCATGCACTACAATACTTACATGAGAGATAATTCAAGGCAATAATAGCATAGCACATGTCCACAAATAGTTGAAATATCGGTATGTCTCAAACACCAAGATTTTAAACTTATGTGTCAAGTAAGTTTCATTTTTTAATTAATAAATCATTTTATTGGGGGCTCTTACTGCTTGATCACAATCCATAGATCAATTGTATCAAACCCATTCACACCTGTGTTGCCATCAACATCTGCTTTCTACTTGAGCCCTCCTCTTTTCCCTTCCTCCCCCAGTCCTTCCTCTTGTGGACTCCTGATGAATTATTATTTTCATGTCTTACACCGTCTACTGTCGTGTTTCGTTCCAGTGGGGGGTGGGGTTCAGATCAGGCACACTCCCCACACTGTGTCCCCAGTAGCCCTTGGGTCAATGTGGGGGTGTCATGTCTCTTAGTAAAGCCATTCCCAAGGTCCTCTGTAAGTTTCATATTTATTGTCTGTTGCACGGAATACAGTGCTTGATATATGCTAATGAGTGAGAGCATGCAAAATTCAAAATTTATGGTGCAAACTAGGTGTCTGTTTTTCAACAATCGATGTGCTTCCAAATTCTTCTTCTAAGAAAACAAGGAAGAGCTTTATCAGAACATTACATTTTTGTCTTCTTAGAATATTTATGTGTAAGGAAAGTGAACAATTTCTTCAGGAGACAAATGGCTGTTGCAAAACCAAAATGATATAAATGTATTCACTTTCCATTTCTCTTCCAACCAGCTTTCTTTTTAAGAAGTTGATTGATCTTGTTATGACTAACAGTTGAGCTTGCTTGTTGAGAGGCAGACCTATTATGACATCCATTACATACACGTCTCTGATGATGAGAGTTGAACAGTCCCACAGAGAAATACAATGTACATTTTATACGTTTTGCATATGATAGCAGTTATGTTTTCCTTTGAAATTAGGACAGGTTTGCAAAATTCAAATTAGGACAGGTCTAATCTCACGACCCGCAACTTCCCATCCTGGACTGTGTCACAAGGTGCCTGCAGTACTATCCTCCTGTGACTCGGGATATAGCCAACAGACCCACCCTGGGTAGGACCACAGCCCCCACCATCCCTCCCCCACCCCCTCCCCAGCCACCCAACAGCCCCAGCCCCAGAGGAAAGTGTGTGTGCACCATGGCAAGTCTTATTTCATGGCTCAGTTCAGTGAAGGGCCTGCCAAGAAACATTTGATGACAAGCATATGAGATTACTCTGGACTACTTTGAGTGTGCTGTTTCTTTTGACTCTCAGACTGGAAGAACCAAATTACATGTTCCCAAACAATTTCTTTACTTATTACCATTCAAATATCAATTTTGTGCTAACATCCAGACTTGAGGTATGTGTGTGTGTGTGTGTGTGTGTGTGTATTTAAGTTTGGTTTGTTCTATCATTTTTACTTGGCAATTTTTCGCCACTGTTTGCCATGGAAGGCTGAATTTTGAAAAGCCACCCCATTGTGTATGGTGGTAAAGTGAAAGCAGAAACAATTAAGTGGAGTGCAAAAAAGAAAGCTCACCGAAGATAAAAAAGACCATGAATTGTGAATCCCTAAAGACAATTAACTTTCTGAAGCATCACAAAGCAGAAGAGACTTCTGTAATTCTCAACTTTCACGGTAGGACAAGGTGGTGCTGGACTTCCTGCGGCTGTCAGGGTCCCGGCGTTGACTCCGTCCCAGAGCAAGCTTCCTGACCACGCAGAACCCAGCTTTATGCGGCCCTGGGCCACCCTCACAAGGGCAGTTGGAGCCCCACGGTGGTGACTTTTGTGTCAGCGTGGCTCAGCCAGGATTCTCTGTGTTTTGACAATTACGATCTGGTAACGCGTGGTCCCGTGATGTGATCGATCTAACACAATGTTAACAACCTCCACACTGGAATCTGCTGGGAGTGGTCCATCCGTGGTAGGATGACAGTGGGTCACACTAGCTTTATTCCATTCACCGTTCTGATCCCATCCATGGAAAGTATGTTTCCTTGGGGCTGTGGTTTCTTTCCAACGTAAGCAGATGCTCAGTCTGTGCTGCAGTGTTCATTGCGGCACAATTCAAGAGTGCAAGGAGTTGGAAGCAACCGCAATTCCCATCAACTGATGAATGGATTTAAAAGCTGTGGTACATACATACAATGGAGCACTACGCATCGCTGAAAAGGCAGTGATGAACGCACAAAGCATCTTGCCTCATGGGAAGAACTGCACGAAATCATGCTAAGTGGAGTAAGTCAAGCACAAAAGGACAAGCACAGCACTAGTCTGCTGAGATAAGTTTTAAAAATGCAAAAGGGGCATAGGGAAAAAGCTACTATATACAAAAATTCATGGGGTGAAGCCCGGGTAGTATGGCAGGAGCCAGACCAACTCTAGGGCTGCAGAAGGGGGGGAGATAGGAATGCATAGTGGGGGAACAGGGCACTAACCTACCCAAGGGGAGGGTACTGTTGATTATCTCTACAAGGAAAGAGTGACCAGACTTCAACCCGGTGTTCCAGGATGTGAACACAGTGTGATGGCATGGAGTGGGGAGCCATTGAAAGGGTCTGAGGGTCCAGCCCCAATCCCAACTATGTGGACAGCCTCCTCCCCCCCAGAAGAATTTACTTTAGAGGACAGCACTGAAGCTGCAGCTCTGGGAGAGGGACATGACTGACCAGAACACACGGGAGCAAATGAAGGGGGAGGAAGAGAGTGGAGCACATCCTGGCCCAGCAAGCCTTGAGGACACCATCCCCATTCAGAACAGCCAATGCCCAGAGAGGACTGTATGGCCGGCCCCACCATGAGACACGACATCCCTTGTTGATCCCATGGCCCTACAGGGACAACACCGGAGACACGGTGTCGGGATTAGCCTAGTCTGACCCCAGCACACCAAGGCTAAGCACGAAGGGCACTCAGCAGGGCAGTGGGGGGAGCAAAGCAGTGTGGTCCCGAGAGAGGAAAAGGGGTAGACTTTGGGGCCGGGCCATGGCACCCCTCAAACTCCACTGGAGGACACTTCTAGAGGTCAACAAACAAACCTTGAACTATTTATGGGATTTTCTTTATTATTATTATTTTTATTTATTTATATATTTGGAGGTCATTGTTTTTTCTGTTGCTGTCATTTTGTTTTCTTTTGTCACTTAGTCTTACTATGTCTTGTTTTTTGGTGTGCATATTATTATCTCTGCAGGCCTATCTAGATAAGATAGGCTGGATGAACAGTCTGGAGGAGAAAACAATGGGTGGAAGGTCATGGGAGGGGGAAAGTGAAGAAAAGGAAGTGGTGTTAACCAACTCAGGTACAAGGGAACAACAAGTGATCCAAAATCAGTAAGAAGGAGAGTGTAAGAGGTCTGGTAGGAATTGATTAAGGGCAATGTAACCAAGAGAAATTACTGAAACCCAAATGAAGGCTGAGCATGATAGTGGGACAAGAGGAAAGTAAAAGGAAATAGAGGAAAGAACTAGGAGGCAAAGGGCATTTATAGAGGTCCAAATACAAGCATGTACATATGTAAATATATTTATATATGATGATGGGGAAATAGATCTACGAGCATATACTCATAGAGTTAGTATTAAGGCAACAAATGGACATTGGGGCCCCACACAAGTCCTCCCTCAATGGAAGAACATTTTGTTCTATTAAATTGGCTTCCATGATGCTCACCTTCTTGACATGATAAGAGCTAATTCTAGGTTCAAGTCAGGAGGAGCTTCCAGTCTAACATTCTATGCATGGACTTAGGACTTGCCTGGACTTGGAAACCACCCACTTCACAACCCTGTGAGCCATTTTCTTCATAAAAATAGACACACATACATATATATAGACAAGTGTGATAGTTAGGTTTTCTGTGCCAACCTGGCTCCCATGGGGACATGTGGTAGAGTTAAACCTGTCAATCAGGTCACAGCTTGATTGGAGAATGACCAAGATAAATGGCTTTCAGAGACTGGGTTCTTCCTCTTTCTGCTGGTGATCTAACCCGTAAGCTGCTGCCTGAGTGAGCTGCTCTACCATGAGCTGCACTACCTGTGGGCCGAGCCAACCTGGGGATTGTGGTGGATTGTGTCACAGTACCGTAGATCACTAGGTCTCACGGCTCCATCATGGCCTACTTTGCCACACTGCTGCTATGCTTCTGGTCTCTGCGATGCTTCAGCATCTAACCTTCCTGCTGATGCCCTCCCATTTGGCTGTGTCTGCTGACTTCCAGGCTCCTTCACTGTCTGCGTCCTTGACCTTGAGTCAGCTTGCAGACATGAATAGGAAGGATGCTTACTATATTCACTGTCCCACAAAAGTGAATTGGACCGAGCCCTCTGTACTGCCATGTGGACTAATTAGCTGATGTATTTCTTCTCGCTATATGAACCTACCCTTTTATATATGTATAATCATTAAGTGTCCTGGTTTTGTTTCTCTAGAGAACCCTGCCTAACACAAGAAGCTTCACAGTTTTTGTTTCTCTAGAGGACCTGGATTAAAACACCACGGTTTAACTCACTGTGTCAACTCACTCCATTGAGAGTCTTCCTCTTTGGGGCTGACCCTCTGCTTTACCGAGTGTGTTAGACATGGTTTTCTAGAGAAACAAACCAGGACGTTAATAATTCTCTATATGTATTTATATAGACAGAAAAATATATACAATAAGAAATAAACAGTTGACTAATCTATCAAGCCGTACAAATGACTTGGTGCAACTCCCTTTTGTGAGACAGCTAGTACACTGGCAGTCCTTTGAGCCTTGAGTGTCACGGAGTAGTCCTCTGTAGAACAATCCAGGCTATCTGGCCACAGGCAGCAAATGGCAAAGCAGGTCACCAACAGGCAGCCAGATGACAGCGTCCAACAGTCCCCAGCTCAAGAGATGTATGTATATTCCAGGAGCGTGGCGAAGCAGGGCTTGAAGGAATCTTGACTCAGGGCAACACAGTCCAAGGATTAGTGTCACTCAGAGATCCAGGCACAGTACAAAGAAGGCAGCCCGCTGGTCAAAGATCTAAGAGCCAGAGAGCCAGAGAGCAAGAGTGGAGATTACGAAGCCATTTCTATCTCTGCCCTTCAATTGTCTTGCTGTGTTCATTGGCCATGTTGTCACAACAAACCGACCTACCTTCTTTGGCCACGTTGGCACAACAAGCTTACCTAGCACACCAAGCATTCTGTCCATGTCCAGGGATTGGTCTCTCTTGTTTAAAGTATAAGACAGTCTCACCATCCTCACTCCTGAGGAGCATTCCATATGTACTTCTTCCAAGACAGACTTTTGTTTGTTCTTCTAGAAACCCCTGATATTTTCAATATTCTTTGCCAACGCCATGGTTCCAATGCATCAAGTCTTCTGTGGTCTCCCATATTCATCATCCAACTTTCACATGCATTTGAGCAGAATGAAAAGACTGTGGCTTGAGTCAGCCATAGTGACATCAAAGTGACATCTTTGATCTTGTACACATTATGTCTTATGCAGCAGATGTCCCCAGTGCAATTTGTCGTTGGATTTATTGACTGCGACTTTCATGAGTGTTGATTGTGTATCCGAGCAACGAAACCCTGGCAACATCCATCTTCTCTCCATTCATCATGCTGTTGTCTATTGGTCTGGTTGGAAGAAGTTTCACTTTCTTCAGATTGAGTTGTACTCTATACTGAAGGCTGTAATCTTTCATCTTTACCACTAAGTGCTTTAAGTCTTCCTCACTTTCAGCAAGCAAGGTTGTATCCTTTACAGGCGATTAATAAGTCTGCTTTTCAATTGTGGTGCCACAAAATGAAATGATTTGCTCAGCCATATTTCGTTTTACGTGAATCAAAAATTAGCACCAAGAAAACAGCAGTTAAGAAGTCAAGCAGAGTATTTGGCAGATCTATTACAAAAGATCTCTTTAAAATCTTCAAGAGCAATGATGTCACCTTGAGGATGGTCATCACCGTGATGTCACTTTGGCAAGCCTGACCCAAGCTGTCTGCCTTGTCCCCTCAGGATTGCATGTACTTCATTTGTACAGTCCAATCCCTGCAAGCATTTTATGCATCTTTTTTTCTCAATGGTTTTATTGGCATGTAATTCATGTATCAATCATACAATTCAATAGTCAATCACATCAAGAAGGGGGTGTACAATCATCAGCACAATCTGTTTTAGGATATTTCTCTTATTCTTGTACTCATTGTTATCAGTGCCCCATTTCCCTCCCCCTCTCAGACTCTCCTGCCAAGCACTTCCCCCCAAGCCTCCCTCAACAGGAACATTAATCCACTTACTGGATCCATATTTTTACTGATCCTGGATTTAGTATACAGAAAAGTATTTTTTAAAATGCAACTAACAGCAATAACATTGTAAAACATTTAAAAAAACCTCAATAAAAAAGTGCAGAAAATGTTAAAAACTAAAACAACCATGAATGGATTATAAAGAAGATCACATCTGATGGGGTACGAAATTTTAACTGAACTGTACCTGCGACCCACTGCTTTCCAATGCTTGGTGCATGCCAGCAAGGCTGCTCACACCCCTGGTCTGTGGTCAGAGAGGCCACCTGGGGCTTCAGCCACATATGTTCCCCCCTCACTTCTTCTTTAACTGAAACAGCTTTCAAATGGACCCAAAGGGAGATCAAATGATGAGATATGACCTTTTGACCCAACTAGGTCTGCCATAATCAACTTTACAATGCTCTCTGTCTGATAACAGGGCAATTCACATTCCTCAACTAGGATTCATCAGAGGCTTAATCCATGTGTGGACCCTGCAAATGGGTGTTGGGCTTCCACTGTCGGCCACAGTCCACAATTGAAGCTCTGATACTATTCCCTCTTCTGGATTTGGATTATATCATTTACAATCCTCGGATCACACAGGCTGTTCCATGGGGATTTAGTTGTTTGAAAACAAGCCTTTAGGAGCCCGGACGCCATTCTCTCTGATAGCCAGGTACCACCTATCTTCTTCAGCACACTTTGCTAGAATTAAGTGCAAGCCCCAAATCCATTCACACCTCTCTGTTTATCTATGTCCCTGTCATTTGAGATCAAAGAACACTGTCAATCATCCCCCTGGGACTTCACTTCCACTGCCACCCAGTCAATGCTGACACAGGGTGATTCTTCAAGGCAAGGAAGACCTGCCCCAATACCTAATGGTTTTTCAAGTATTTCTTACCTTTTTCATCTTATCCTGTACTTTGTGGGTCTGAATTCCTCTCCTATTTAAAACTAGGATAATAAACTAATAAATGGGTATGGCTTATGTCAAAACACTCTGTCTTAGAAACTAAATCCCAGATACAGGCCTAACAACCCAATGCCAGATACAGGCCTAACAACCAAACCAGCAAGTTTTTTTTTTTTTGCTTTGGGGCTATATTATCAGTGTGCATGTTGATTAATTTCAGACTGAAGAGATTAGCATAGTGCTTCATTTCTTCATTATGAGCTTTAGCAGTTGGTGTGCAAATAGGAATACTAGTTGTATGACTTGGGTCTCCTTGTAGGCATATAAATAGCGTTTGAGGGCTGATCCCCAGTGGCGTAGTGGTTGTGCATGGGACTGCGGCCCACTGGGATGAAGGTTTGATTCCAGCTCCACGGAGCAAAGACTGGGCCTCCTACTCCCACCAACTGAGGGCAGTAATGTCCAAAAAAAAAAACAAAAACAAAAAAACAAAAAAGAAAATGATGGCAGGGAGCAGCTACAGTATCCTCTACTGAGCAGCTCAGCACATTGTTTTGTTTGCAGACAATTTAGGTCTAAATTATTTAATTCTCAATTTGCTATAGACGGATTTAATGAGTGACGCAACTTGAATATAATTGATCAACATGAAAATAGTTCAATTAGCAGGGATTGTATATTGTTGCATTTAGACAAAAGACACAGTTTTGGCTAACGCATAATTGTGAAGCATAGATTAATGAAAACGTTTTGCAATGAATTACTGTTGTCCTTATAGCAATTGCTGAACAAAGGCTACCTTTTTAAGGAAGAAAGGAAGTGTTTGTGTGCCAACAAAATGGAACTTCTAAAAAGTAACCTGAATTTATGCTCAGTTTGAACCCTTCTCTGTAGTCCCCGTCTCAAAACACAGTGACACAGAAATGAACACCCCATCATGCGTCTGAAACAATGTGTGAATAATTAATATGCTTAACATGTGGAAAAGTTCGATCCTTGCATTGAAATAAGGAATCTCAATATTTCTGTGTGTCTAAGCTTCCACTTTGAACCTTTCTCATAAAGATTGCTTCAGCATATATATCGCCAACCAATGGAGCTTATCACACTCATTAGCTTAAAAAGACATACCAGTAGCTAATGGCAAGGGCTTAACTAGAAATCAAATGTTTTGAGAATGATGGCAACAAATGTACAAATGTGCTTGGCATATAATGGATGGATGGATGGATTGTGATAAGAGTTGTATGAGCCCCCAGTAAAATGATGTTTTTTAAAAAGTAATTGCAACTCATGTAGGTTACTATTTACATGCAGTTTCCAAAATTGATCTTTCTAACTCCAGAGGCCAAACCCGGGACGATTCCACCAGTATATCAGGATGTTATAAAGTCATGCCACGGAAAACTTTAGAACACTGCAAGGGTGCCCCATTCATGCCACATGCTGGGCGCCCACTTTATCTTGTGGGACACAGCGCAGTAAGTCATCCCTGAGAGACGAGTGGTTTTTTTCTCCCCTTCAGTTACTCTCCACTTTTTTTGCAACTTCTCTCACTGACGGTGGTTCTTAAAACACATTTAAGCAAGGATCGAGTATGAAAATGCCTTTCTAATAAGCTCCATTGAAAAGTGCATGCAATCCTCTAAGAGTCTAATAAAAAACACACAAGTCACTGCCATCGAGTCTATTCATCATTTATACTGACCTCAGAGCGTAGGGAAGAACTGCCCCTCTGTGTTATGGAGACTGCAACGGCTTACCTGAGTAAAAAGCTTGTCTTTCTCTCACAGACACAGTGGCTGGTGGTTTCAAACCGCCAAACTTGAGGACCGCGGCCCAATAGCTGTCTTAAAAAAAAAAAACAGAGCTATTAGTCTATGTGCATATACTTATATGGCAATACATTGAGGTACTAGATGGCCTTTGGGTCTTTACTCAAGCCCTCCCTCAATGCAAGAACACTCTGTTCTAACAACCTGGCATTCTATGATGCTCACCCTCCCGACACAATTGCTGAAGACAAATGCGTGCATAAGCAAACAGGGTGAAGAAAGCTGATGGTGCCTGGCTATCAAAAGATATAGTGTTTGGGGTCTTAAAGTCTTGAAATTAAACAAGCAGCCATCGAGCAGAGAAGCAACCAGCCCACATGGAAGAAGCACAGCAGCCTGTGTGACCATGAGGTGTTGACAGGATCAGGCACCAGGCATCAAAAGACCCAAAACAACAGAAAGGGGAGTAGCAATACCAGGAGGGCCAGGAAAGTGGGGGGGGGGGGGGGGGGGGGGGGGGGGGGGGGGGAGAGGAAGGGAGAAATAATTACAATGATCAACGCATAACCACACCCACCCACCCTGGTGGACAAACAACTGAAACTGTGGGAGAAGGGAGACAGCAGTCAGTGAAAGATATGAAAACAATAATAATTTATAATTTATCAAGGCGTCACAAGGGTGGGAGGAAGGAGAGAGGGAAAAAGAGGAGCTGATACCAAGGGCTCACATAAAAAGTAAATGTTTAGAAAATAATGAGGACAACATGTATACAAATAGGCTGGATGTCATTGGTGTATGGGTTGTTATAAGAGCCCCAATAGAATAATCTTTAAAAATTAATTAATTAAAATTTAAAAACAAGCATGGCTGAAGACTAGACACCCAAAGACGACATCCAAAGAGAAACGGAAACTATGGCCACTAGAAAGCAAGCACTAGGGCATGTGTTTATGTGGGCTATGTGGGAATATACTATTTCCACAGGACAAGTCAAGCTCTTCAAGATCCAAAAGGCACGCAACGATCTCTACCGGTCTTTAACAAGGTCGCTTCATAACTTAAGGCACAATTTTGCTGCCGTGACCCAACACATCCTGCCCAATACTGACCTTGCGCCCCGTGAGCCTCTGCAGGCTACTAGCGGACAACCTCCTGAGCCAAGGATCTTAGCTTCTCCGCATTCTGCGTCTTTTGAAAGAGCTGCCTCCTGCCTCACATCTGACCCACGACTCGCCTGCCTCCACGACTCTGTGAGCCATTTCCGGAAATAAACCTCTTCCTGTGTGTATCCATCCGTAAGTCTCGCTGGTTTTTTCTCTGTTGTTGGGAGGTGGCAGCACCTTGGTTCTGACCCAATGCAAGCCTCTGTGCTGCAGAACAAAACACTGCCCGGTTCTGCCCGTCTTCACCACCGTTCCTCGGTCTGAGCCAGTCAACGCAGCCACCGTGTCCATCCATCGCATCGAAGGTCTTCTTCATTTGCGCTGGCCCCTACCAAACACAGCGTCCTTCTCCAGGGATGGATCTCTCCTGACAATATGTCCAAATTATGTCAGATGAAGTCTTGCCTCCTGGCCTTGAAGGAGCGCTCTGGGCTTTCTTCCAGTACAGATGAGTCTGCAATAGTCTTCTCCAGCACCACCATTCAAACGCACCCATTCTTCTATATTCTTCCTCAGCCAGGGTCCAATGTGATGCGACAGAGGACAGGACGGCTCACGTGCGTCCTCCTGGCCGGAACCCTGCTCTGCCACACACGTAAGAGTGTTTGTGCAGCAGCTGTACCTAATATGACTCATATTTTGATCTTTTTTTCCCCAATCATTTTATTGGGAGCTCTTACAGCTCTTATAACATTCCATACATCATTTGCATCAACCATATTTTTACACATGTTGCCATCTTCATTTCCAAATATTTTCTACTTGAGCCCTTGGTATAAGCTCCTCTTTCCCCTCCTTTTTTTAAATAAATCATTTTATTGGGGGCTCATACAACTCCCATCACGATCCATACATACCTCAATTGTATGCAGACCACATTTGCACACTTGCTGCCATCATTCCTCTCAAAACATCCTCCCTCCACTTAGGCTCCCAGTACCAGCTCCCCATGTTACCCTCTCATCCCAGCTCCCCCATGAACCTTTAGTAATCTATAAATTGTTATTACCTTTTCATATCACACACTGTCCTATGTGTCCTTTCACTCACTGCCCCGTTATCTATACCCCAGAGAGGAGGCTATATGGGGACCCCTGATATCGGTTCCCCCTTCCACCCCACCATCCCTCCTCCCTCATATTTTTATCTTTTGACTGCTGTTTCCATGAACATTGCACTGGATCCAAGCAAGACAAAATCCTTGAAAAATGCAACATCTTCTCCATTGATCATGATGTTCCATGTTGGTCCAAACATGAGGATTTGGATCTTCCTGATAGTGAGTGGTATGACAGACCGAAGGCTGACATCTTTGAGCTTCATCGGCAAAGCTTCAAGTCTCCTCTCTGTCAGCAAGCATGGTTGCATCATCTGCATCCCGCCGGTTGTTAAGACGCCTTTCTCCAAGCCTGATGCCTCCCTCTTCATCTCCGAGAACCGGCTTCTCTGATGACTTGTTCAGCCGACAGAGGGGACCAGGGTGGTGCAAGGAAGCCAGCCTGCCGCCTCCCTCTCCTGCCCCTGAGAGAGTCACAGAAGACGAGCTGTGGAAAGCGCATTGGGAGGAAGGAATGTCTTTGTTGGAGAAGGGAAGAATTTTATATTGATTCTTGAAACTCATACATTCCCTGAGTCATTTTGTTTGTGGTGAAATCTGTGGACTATTATTTATTTATTTTAGAAGATGTGGTATACAGAACCCAGTGAGAAGAAAACTACTCCAGGGCCTGAACTCCACACATCAGCCCAGGCCCAGAACTCTGTGCGGTGAGTGGTGAGGACATGCAGCTATTGCCCGGGCTGTCTTGGCACAGATCAAAGCGTGAGGGGCTGTGAGCTGTGTGGGCCCATGAGACAGAAGGGGGCCTGTGCAGAAGGGTCGATCAGACCAGAATGATGCCATCAGCCACGCCGGTCAGGGTGTTCTCCAGCTTCCAAGAGTGGAGGGTTTGGGATGTTCTGCATTCAACCATCTGCCCCTTCCCTATAGACAATGTCATACTCGGCCAAGAAAGTCCTCCGGTGAATGAGTGTTTCTTTGTTACTTCCACTTGGACTCGGTGCTTTTTCCAGGGCAGCTCTCTGCAGCTGCCAGCCTTCAACCTCGGTGCTCAGAGACTGCCATGCCCAGGGCTACAGGCTACAGAAGGCTCACTGGGAGCCCTGGCCGCCACTGCCCGGAGACCTTTGCCTGTGGGTCACCACCACCCTGTTTCTAACATGACAGATCACCGCTGCCGGCTTGTGTTGTCTGGGCTGTGTCAATATCACAAAGCATTTGACATCTCTGCCATTTTCACACGTGCAATTCAGTGACAGTAGTCAGGTTCTCCATGTGGGACAACCATCACCCCCATCTGTTCCCAGGTTCCCCACCCCATCATCCTTAGCAAAATCTCAGGGCCCCTCAGCAGTAACTCAGACGCCCTCCCCTCCCAGGTGCCCTGGTGGTCGCTAATAAACCTGGTCTGTATGGACTTGTCTCTGAGAGAACCCGCAGCATCAGGATGGGAGAGAGACTCGTGCTCAGTCTGTGATTGCAGAGGGGAAATCGTTCTTGCTGAGCCGGGAGAGGGCTCAGAACACCCACGCAGGGATGTCTGCCTTTGTCACATGAGTTTGAAGGAGTCCTCTCAGCGGATGATTTTGAAATTACGGTCTTAGGTTAAGTGTTTGTACAGCAAAGATCTCCCCATGTGGCTCCTCTTTCCTCTCCCTCAACAGTCTTTTGTTGAACAGTCATTCTTCCTTCCAAGGTGGTCTGGTTATTATTGCTTCCTTGGTGGTTGGTGCTTTTCAAGCCCCAGGGAAGAATTATTTGCCTCCTCTCATGACCAAGGTGCCCTGAGGAGACAGAGTGGGTGACGAGGGGGGCTGTTACCTGCCCGGTCAGCACTGCGAGCGCACCAGTGCTCTGCAGGAAGAAGGCGAGGCGTTCTGCTTCCGTAAAGACTTAGTGTCTCATGATGTCCCTCACTGACGCGTAGTCTTCAGGGGACAACACTGGAGACACAGGGTGGGAATTGCACCTGATCTGAACCCAGCACACCGAGGCAAAACACTAAAGACGTGCAACAGAACAGCAAGGGGAGCAGAGGAAGGAAGTCCTGAGGGAGCACCAAAAGTAGACTTTGGACCAGGTCTCGGCACCCCCTCAAACTCTACTGGAAAACACTCCTAAAGGTCAAACAGACCTTGAACCATTTTCAGGCTTTTTTTGGTCATTTTTTTAATTGTTGCTGTTGTTGTTGTTTTCTTTTGTTGCTTTGTTTTGCTCTGTCTTGTTTTTGTGCGTATTTTTTTTTCATCACTGCCCTGGTGGGAATAGGAAGTTTTTGTGCATGTTATTATCTCTGGAAGTCTATCTAGATATAATCATTCGAATAAACAATCTGGAGGAGAAAACAATGGACCGACGGTTCCAGGGAGACAAGGGAGAAGGGGACTCAGAAGAAAGAAAGTGGGTGTTAACAAACC
This sequence comes from Nesogale talazaci, assembly GCA_004026705.1. Taxonomy (NCBI): domain Eukaryota; kingdom Metazoa; phylum Chordata; class Mammalia; order Afrosoricida; family Tenrecidae; genus Nesogale; species Nesogale talazaci. The sequence goes on from PVJH01014426.1 coordinate 35,585, forward strand.
CAAGGACAAGAGAAAAGCAAATGATCCAGAATAATGGCAAGGAGAATGTAAGAGGCCTAGTAGGACTTGATCAAGGGCAATGTAACCAAGGGGAATTACTGAAACCCAAATAAAGGCTGAGAATGATAGTGGAACAAGAGGAAAGTAAAAGGAAATAGAGGAAAGAACTAGGAGACAAAGGGCATTTATAGAGGTCTAAATATAAGCATGTACCTATGTGAATATATTTATATATGATGACAGGGAAATAGGTCTGTGTGCATATATTTATAGGTTTAGTATTAAGTTTAGTATTAAGCAGATGGACATTGGGTCTCTACTCAAGTACTCCCTCAATGCAGGAATACTTTGTTCTATTAAACTGGCATTCCATGATGCTCACCTTCCTGACATGATTGCTGAAGACAAAGTGGGTACATAAGCAAATGTGGTGAAGAAAGCTGATGGTGTCAGCTATCAAAATATATAGCATCTAGGAATTTAAAGGCTTGAAGATAAACAAGCAGCCATCTAGCTGAGAAACAAACAAACCAAAAAAAAAAAAAACACATGGAAGAAGCACACCAGTCTGTGTGATCGTGAGTTGTCAATGGGATCAGGTATCGGGCATCAAAGGACAAAAAAAAAATCGTATCATTGTGAATCATGGGGAATGCAGAGTGGGTCCCAAAGCTCATCTGTAGGCAACTGGACATGCCCTTACAGAGGGTTGTGGGGCAAAGACAAGCCAGTCAGGGTTCAGGGTAGCAATGATGAAACATACAACTTCCCCCTAGTTCTTAACTGCTTCCTCCCCCCACACACACACACTCTATCATGATCCCAATTATACCTTGCAAATCCAGCTAGACCAGAGGACGTACACTGGTACAGATAAGAACTGGAAACACAGGGACTCCAGGACAGATGGTCCATTCAGGACCAGTGGTGAGAGTGGCAATACGGGGAGGGTGGAGGGAGGGTGGAGTAGACAGGGGGAATCAGATTACAAGGGTCTACATATAACCCCCTCCCTAGAGGACAGACAACAGAAAAGTGGGTGAAGGAAGATGTCAGACATTTTAAGACATGACAAAATAATAACAACTTATAAATTATCAAGGGTTCATGAAGGAGGGTGGTAGGGAGGGAGGGGGGGAACTGAGGAGCTGATACCAAGAGCTCAAGTAGAAAGTAAATGTTTTGAGAACGAGGATGACAACAAATGTACAAATGTGCTTGACACATGGATGGATGCATGGGGTGTGATAAGAGCTGTCTGAGCCCTAATAAAATGACTTGAGAGGGGTTTTTTTACCGTCTCAGAAACCCAAAGGGGCACTTCTCTCTTGTCCTACAGGGTTGCCATGGGAATCTTTTTTATCATTATCATGACTATTTTTTTATTAGTTGGGATTTAATACAAACATTATATCATCCCACATTGCAATCACATCAAATAGAATTGTATAATTGCTACCACATCAGTTTCCAAACATCCTTTTTCTACATGGACTCCTTGACAACGTCTTCCTTTTACCCACCTTCATCACTGTGCATCCCCTCCACGCCCCCCAGCCTCTTATTCTAACGCTGTCCCTCTAGATCCATGGATCCTGAGTTTCAGACACAGAACAATGGAGAAGCTTGGAACACAGCTTCCAGAAGGTGAACACCATTGGCATCATGCCTCTCAGATACATTCTAATACATTATGAAGATTGTGAAAATAATCGTCTCCACCCTTGCCCCCGGCCAGCAACTTGATGGCTTTCCTTTGAAGATCTGGATCTTGGGTCCACCTGGAATTGATGTCTATACATCACTTGAAGTCCAGATCAACTAGCTTTTTTTTTTTTTTTTTTTTTTTGCTCATATGGCTGTCAACACCACTTATCGAAAAGATCATCAATTTCTCCACCACCCTACACATGACGGAAAAACAAACGGCCTGGATGTGTATGTGTGTCAGTCTGCCTGCCTGTCTGTGTCGGGTTTCTCTACTCCATTCTCTTGATCTACTTGTCTATCCCTGGCAATTTCACTCTGTCTGAATTAGTGCGATGTCATAATCAAGCTGGAGTCTGGTAGGCAAGTCCTTCCCCTCTGTTTCTCTCGCTGTCTCCTGTCTGACGGTTCTCAGCATGTTTCATGGCCATACCGACTTCAGAATCAGCCGCTTTGTCTCCGTGCACACACATCCTTCGGCACGATAGTTTAGTGCTATCCCTATTGCCACGTGAGCATCCTGTCTGGAACATGTAACTTTGGGAACGAGACACCCAACAGGTGTCCAGTGAAGAGTGGTGTAGGAAAGGAGTTCCTCATGGTGCTCTTATAAAAGGGGGGAAAGGCATACGGTGCAACAAAGATATCAGGAAGCCACAACGTGCAGGCTGGAGGTGTCCAGGGAGCAGGTGTGCTACATAGAGATTTTTTTGAACAATGGTGGAAGAACAGTCCTGGGCTGCAGCCCACTGGTCACTGGAGGAGGCAGCTGCTGGAACTCCCTGTCTACTGTGACAGGAAGTGCCAGCAGCACCCAATGGGCTTGTAGCTCCGTATTTGGTGCGAGCGTCTCCCTTAGGCCAACTCTCCCCCGCACCCAGCTACAAAGGACTCTGGGATTTTGCCACTGATGTGCTTCCAGTGCTGTCAGTACAGGAGAGATTCTAGAAGCAGAGAGTGAAAGCAGAAAACTGAAAGAGGGACCCCCCCAGCCCAGCATGGCTCCATACGTCACTGACCCCTCGTCCCTGTGTTGGACACCAGATTGCCGCCAAGAACCACTGAGGACTAGCCTCGTCCGCGTCTCCTTTGAGCTCTGCAAGGACCCGGAGGTTTGAGACCAGGAGAATTTCTGGGCTAGAGGGTAGTTCGGTATGGCGCTGCCGATCACCAAGTTAGTGGATCCCGCCCCCCTTCCTCTCCGTGGTGGGAGAACGACGGGGCTGTCTGTTCCCATAAAGATTCCTCATCCCAGAAAGCCTGTGAGTAAGCGACCCGGGGGGTGGTTTGGCTGGGGTTTGCTGTACACACACTTTTTTTTGATCCCGCCTGAGCATAGCCAAGTGTTGCTGCAGAATAGCCAGCCACGCGATGCCCGGTCTGCAAGCCTACCATTCCCTCTGCTTCCACAACCCTGCACCGACACCCCCAAGACTCTGCTGCCCTCACAACACCTCAGAGAAAGGGGCTTTGGAACGTGCCTGGGAAACTGGCATTCAGTGGGAATGGACCCATCCACAGACGGCGACGCCCACTCATGTGAGTTTGGAAGAGAAAGGAACGAACCCTTTACCTCACGAGTCTCCCTTGTACACACAGAAGGACATGGCTGATCCTAGGCTTCTCCGGACAGGCCGAGGGCCTCTGAGGGCCCTCGCTGCCCATGAGACTGTCACCTGATGTCCTAGCCAGAGGTTGCTTAATAGCTAGCCCTGAAGTCCCCGAGTGTCAGGACCTGGGGGCTGACAAAGAGTGCCAGGCAGCTCCAGAAGAAGGACATTCTAGCCATGGCTGTTTCCCTCCAGGGCCTGTCCTGGAACTGCCGTCGTATCTCTGTCAAAGGTTTCAGGCTCTGGAATCCACCAGACCCATCTTTACCGGAAGAAGCATGGCGTGATGTCTCAGGGAGGAGCCTGAGACAGACCGGTGTCCCCCCTACCGAGCTCCGTGCAAGAACCAGTAGCCATGCCACGTGATGGAGGGCCCCCATGGTCAGCCGGACTCTGCCAGGGTCTGCCTGCTCTGGTGGACAGTCTGTGGGGGCACAGGAGGACCCTGGGGCATCGAAGTGAGCCCCAAAGTCAGTGTTTCTGAACGTGTTTCTCTGTGATTCTTGCTCTTGCTGTAAACTTATATGGAACACAGCATTGACAGACTCAACCTTTTCCACATGGACAGTGTTCGGAATAACTCTGGCAGTCACCTCCTCTGGGTTCAGTTTGAGGATTAAGAGTATAGGGGTGAGAGTGATGGGGCAACGAGTGTGCAAATGCGGTCTGCATACAATGGACGTATGTATGGATCGTGATGGGAGTTGTAAGAGTCCCCAATAAAATGATTTATTAAAAAAAAAAGAGGGGGAAAAATAGCTTATACCAAGGACTCAAGTGAAAATATTTGGAAATGAAGATGTCAACATGTGTACAAATATGCTTGATACAAATGATGTGTGGAATGTTATAAGAGCTGTAAGAGCCCCCAGTAAAATCACTGAGGGAAAAAAAAGAGTGTAGGGGTGGAGTCTAGCCTGTCACTCTAGAGATAGCCACTGAGACCTCTGTGTAGGCATGGTCTTCTCCTGAGAATTCTGGACAATCTGGTACTTCCTTCTCTGCAGCAGGACACACTCTCTCCCTCAGTTCACTCCCTTAGAGACACTTGACTGACAAGACTCACTTCCTGTAAGACATCCCTGAGAAGAAGACACATGCCCCTACCCCGATGCAACCCTGAGAACTGCAGAAGCTACAGAGAGACCCCTGCCAGCGCTGAGATGCTGACAACACCTCTGGATCCGAAGACTTTCTACCCACTGGCCTGTGATCATCCTGCATTCAGCATCATTGCATGTGTTTCCTGAGTCTGAAGAGGACTTTATAGATTGCTGTTGGACATAAGGGACAATATCAGATTTAGGGGCTTGATCTGGGCTGGGCTGGGATGTTTTCTCAATGTTCATTTCCTCTTGTCTATAATCCTCTGTCTCCCTTACATACATGAATTTGTTTCTCTCCCTTATATGCATGAGTGTTTCCTTATATACATGAATTTGTTTTTCTAGCCTACCCAGACTAACACAATAACCATCTCCAAATCTTCCGTCACCATAAACAGAAACAGTCACTTCATAAACAACGAGTCTGCCTTTCCCTCGGCTAAGGAGCCCTGGTGGCACCGTGGTTAAAGCGCTCAGCTGCTAACTAAAAGGTGGGCAGTCTGACCCCACCGGCTGGTCCACAAGAGAAAGAGCTGGGGTCTTCTTCCGAAGAGATTACGGCCTTGTAGGGCAGGTCCACTCTGCGCTGTAGGGTCACCGTGCATGCACATCAACTCAGCAGCAATGGCTTTGTTTTGTCTTTTGAGTTTCCTCCCTCCCTTTCGCCCCCTGGGAACCTTTAGGAGAAACTTAGTCTCTCTTCGCTGGTCTGCTCTAGGACATGCTTGACAGAGGGCGTGCAGTCCTTTGGCGGTTGCCTACTGCCCTCAGGATAATGCTTTCAGAGTACATCCAGGGTGGAGCTTGGGTTCGGATTTCACTTCTCTCTGAGTAGTGCTCCATTGTGGACATGGTCACATTGACTGATCCCGTCATTCAATGACGGGCATTTAAATAGGCTCCTCCTTGGACGAGTGTGAACAGGGCGTCGGTGAACACTGGTGTCAGTAAGTTTGTCTGCACCACTGCTGTCAGGTCTCTCGGGCTCATTCTAGGATGGATTTGCTGGGTCATCTGGTAAATATAGGTTTAAATTGTCCAGCAAAGGAGAGGTGTGCGTTTACATTTTCAAGCAGTCATGCCACACGGTTTCCCACAGAGACGATGCCATGTTTGCACGCCCACCAGCAATGGGTGAGGGTTCCACTCTCTCCAGCTCCTCACCCACATCTGCTGTTTTCTGTTTGACTATTTGGTTGCTTCTTTGTTGAATCTTGGCACGCTAGCCAGAGTGAAGTGATAACTCACTGTGGTCTCCACTGGCTGATGATGTCGGCCATGTTTTCTTGTGTCCATTTATAGATCTTGCTCAGTGAGGTGTCTATTCAAGACCTCGCTCGTGGGTTGATTGGATTGTGCGTCTTTTTGTTGCTAGGTTGTTCTGAGAGCCGCTTGACCTCAGACGATACCAGACACGCAGAGCTAGTCATGCTAACCTCCTCCCCTACATGCTGCAATTATTTTGAGGAATATCCAGGTAATAACCAGTATTCATTAACATTTTATTGAATCATCCTTTATTTTTAAAACCAATAATTACCAAGTAAAAAGAAGAAGATCTTGCTATTTGAAAAGCAGTCTCTAAATTTAGTAATCTGATCCTTTGCTGGAATGAAGCTTTAATACAAGCTTGCTTGAAAATCTTCTTAATAAAAAAAAGCATAAAGACTATGTTTTATTTTTTAATAAATATTTTTATTGGGGGCTCTTACATCTCGTCACAATCCATTGTGCCGAGCACGTTTGGACTGATGTGGCCATCATCATTTTCAAAGCGTTTTCTCTCTACTTGAGCCCTTGATATCGTTCATTTTCCCCTCCACCCCCATCCTCCTTCCCTCATGAACCCTTGATAAATAATAAATTTTTATTTCCATAGGTTATATTATCTGCTGTTTCTGCTGTTCATCCCCCTGGGAGGAGCTATCTGCTGTTCATTGTGATTCACCCCTTCACCCCCCTTCACCCCCCTTCACCCCCCGCCTTTCCCACCCTCTCCTGATAGCACTCACTACTCTCCTCGTTGGACCTCAGGGGGTTATCTACGCGGGAGTCCCTGCGTTGTGGGCTCCGATCTGTAGCAGGGTGCGTGCTCTGTCTAGTCCCATGTGGGAGATAGAATTGAGGTCATGCATAAAGACTAGGTTGAGGGAAATAAGAAGACAGACAAGAGCCACAAGCTGGTGCCACTGACGTAAATGAAGGTGCGTGTCCTTGTTGTTGTTGTTGTTGTGAGGTGGGGTCAAGTTGGTTCCGGTGTGCAACAATGGAAACACGGCCCAGCCCTGCGCATCCTCACAGCTGCTCCTGATGTCTGAGTGCATGGCTGTGGCCACGAGGTCCATCCATCGTGTCCTGGACCTGCCTCGTGTTCGCTGCCTCTCCACTTCACCAAGCACGGTGTCTCCTCCTCCCCCAGGAACTCGTCTCCTGGTAACATGGCCGGAGTGCACGAGACAGTCTTGTCTGCCTTGTCTCTCAGGAGCACTCTGGCTGTACTTCTTCCAAGACAGGTCTGCTTTTCCTTCTGGCGCTACATGCACTTTCAATATCCGTCACCTGCCCCATCACGCAAACGCACCACATCTTCTTCTGTCTTCATTATTCAACGTCCGACTCTCACACGCTGGCACCGTAGCTTGGGGTGGGCATACCTTCGTCCTTAAAGGAACAACATTGCCGCTCGCCACGTCAGAGGGATCTTGTGCCGCAGATGCACCCCAGGCTGGGAGTCCCTTGCTCTCCTCACTGCTGCTTCCAGGAGTGTTGACTGTGGAGCCGAGCCAGAGGAAATCCTGACATCTTCAAGATGCAAGTGTGAACCCAACCAAAGAGTACAAAAATTGAAGAAAATATATAGTGTACAATAAAACCACCTTGAGGGCGGTGGGAGGAGGTGAAATAAAAATAAAGCCCAACAACACACAGTCTATAAGAACACAGGTAAGTGAAGTGCTTCTTGTCAACTACAGCAGTCACTAGAGAGGGATGAACAAATGGACCCATGGACCAAGAGAGGCCGGGCTCAGGTGAGTGCTCACAAAGGCTCATGAATTTGAGCCGACGTGGAGCCTGAGTAGAAAAAGAACAGTCGAACCCCCTCCTGCTCAGAGGGTGCCCTGCCCAATGTAGCACAGACCCCCTGGTGGCCCCTTGATTTCTTAATCCTTCACCCCCCACAGGCCCCCTGAACTGGTTCTTGTTCATCTTCAGGGACATGTGGAACCCAGCCCCAGACCAGGCCTCCTCCTAACAGCACCCACCAGTGACGACACACCAAGAGACCAAAGGATTGGCGCCGGAACCTCACAAAGCTAGGCTCTTGTATCTCTATCGGCTCATCTCGGTATTGCCAGGCCCTAGACTAGGGGTCACCTGTGTAATCGGTGCCGTACCCATCAGCTGAGGGAATGGATCATGTGACTTTCTCTTCCCATCAGAAAGTGCATCCTGCAGTAAGAATGATGCCAGCTTGGAGCAGGGCTGCCTTGGGGGAAGGCGGGTGACACTTGGTCTCTGGGCATGGGCTGGGGTTTTTAGGCAAAGGCTGCTCTGTCCCGAGGGGAACCAGGCATGGGCCTAGGCCACTTCTGAAGCAAGGGCCTGCTGGCAGACAGAGTCCATGTTCCCAAAGATCAGATCATGGGGGGTAAAGGGGGCAGTTGTTCCAGTATAAACCTACCCCACTCACCCACCTGAGGCCACTAGAACTCCATAAGAGAAGTCAAGTCCGTCCTGCTCCTGGTTTTTCAGAGCCATGGGCTTCTTGTACACCTGATAGCCTTGCCTCTTGTCAAACACCAGCTCTGTGAAGAAGGCTCTGCCCACTTTACAGGGCAGAGAGCAGAGGCTCGGTGGTAAGCTGACGCTCCCAGGCTTACAAAGCAGTAGCTGGTGACACTGGAACTGAACCCAAAGTGTGTCCCAGGATGATCTCAGTCCAAGTCCACCAACAGGTTCGTGAGGTATGTGCTGCCATGGGGAACAGGTTTCTGGATCCGAGCAGGGCTGGCAGTGGGAGCGACCTAGGACTGGTGCCCAGGGATGGCAAAGATTGCCTCTGTGTATTCTTTGTGACCAAAAGCATGTACATGTCTCTCTCTTTGGGGTGCCCTCTATATCTGAGCTGTTAGGAAGATTACAGATGCGTTTTACACAACTCTTATACCTGCTATCCAGCAAACTGTACATGAAAGCCACCACGGGGAAGAGGTAGAGGGAGAACTGCTTTCTGGTCTTGGTTCGCAAGGAAAGGTCTGCTGTGGCACTGTGAGGGGTCTTGGGTCCTGGACGAATGGTCCAATGGGAGCTTCTCGCACTGGGAATGCATCCAGCCCTCTGGAGAGCTTGGTCCACAGAGACTGCCCAACTGCCCTAAACATTCTCTCTCAATAGTGCTGGCAGCAGGAGTGGGGCACAAGGCAGGGGCTGGAATTTGCATGTTGTAGCAGTGACATCATCTCCTGTCAACTTGCGGAGCGATGGGGTCTAGCCTGCCAATCAGGTCACAGCCAATGAGGCCTCTGTGTGGGCATGGACTTCTCCTGGGGATTCTGGGAACTTCTGTCTTCCTCCCTGGAGGTGAGAGACACACTCTCTGCTTTGTCTTCCTGCCGACAAGCCACGTGGAGACCCCTGATGGAACCAGAGCCCTGGAGCTGGAGGAGCCACATGGAGACCCACACCAGTGCTGAGAGGCTTCCACTGACACTGGATCCACAAGCCTCTGCACCTACCGGCCTCTGTTCTTCGGCATCATTGCATGTGCTGTGTGAGTCTGAAGAGGAAATCATGGGCTGGTATCAGACATATGGGGTTAACATTGGACTTGTGGACTTGATCTGGACCGGGCTGGAATGTTTTCTTAATATGCAATTACTCTGGGATATAAAGTGTTCTATTACAAATATGAGTGTCTATGAATTTGTTTTGCTGGCCAATCTGGATGGAGACACATCTCACATCTTTCTTGCTGATATAGAGGTGAGTACAGGAGGAGCTGTGGGTGGGCAGGGACAGCCACACGGCACCAGGGGGCTCTGGGGGTATAGACTGGCTGTTGTCCACCTGCACTGACCCACCGTGACCGACATGTGACAGAAGGAAACACTGCCTGTCAGCCTCACCCTCACTTTCCTTCTTACACCTCAGCCCACTACTACGGTCACTGCCATGCCCATCCTTCCGGTCCAGGGCCTTCCTCTCTGCCTGCTGCCTGTCCACCTCCCCAAACATGTTCTTCTTCCCCAGGGACACGTCTCTCCCGACAACACGTCCAATGCATGTCCAAGGAGTCAAGTCTCGCCATCCCTGAGCACATCTTGGTTATTGTTCCTGAAACAGGAATGTGGAGGTTGAGCGACCCCTTCCAGACACTCACGGAGGTCGTTTTGACAATGTGCTCATGGGATGTGAGCCCTGGGAACCTCCTGGCCCTGCTCTGGCCCTGAGACTTACCGGCAGCCCGACTCTGCCCTCTGAGACGCTGTGCCCGGGCCCTGTCAAGCCAGGCTGGGTGCACCTCTGTTCTGCCTGCGAGGCACAGTGGGAGGGGCACAGGCTTCGGCTCAGGAAGTGGCAGTGGGACTGTGGGGTTCACTCAGCCTCCCTGTGCCTCACCTTCCTCCTCCGTGGGGGTCGTCCTGCCTGTCTTCCAAGGGAGGTGGAGCAGGTTAGACAAAAGAGTGTAGTGAAGTGTGGATCCCGGTGTCCGACCCTTAGGACAAATCTCCTCATATGGACCATCAATTGCAAAATGCAGGAGCTCCCAGGACATTCCCAAGAGTCTTCCACTAAGCCGCTGCCCACCAGCGAGCACTCCTGGAGTCGGAGGCTGGGCCATCCAGGAAGCTCTCCAAGAAGGCGGAGGGCAGCCCACACCACCCCTACCCACTGCGGCCGGGGGCCTCGGGTCTCTCCGGAGAGAGGTGGCTGAGGACCTCGAGACTTACTCAAGCAAAGCAGAAACGAAACCGAGCTCTTCTCCCTGCCACCCACCTTTCGACTAAGCACGGAGTGGGGGTGAGGGGTGGGAAGGCGGCCCCCGCTTTTCCCAAATAGGCCTCGGCTTTAGAAGCTGATTTGAACACACACACAGACACAGAGGGAAACTCAGACACAATGAAGGGGGGCGTTTCCCAGAAGAAGAGTCTGGTCCACAGAGCTCACGGCGTCTGCATAGGGAGAGTGATTTGGAGGGGACAGGAGCCATGCCGGGGACGCAGAGTGACAAGCTGGCAGGAGCCAGTCAGGGCTGGCAGGGCACCGTGGATCGGAGAGAAGACCGTGGACCGCAGAGGTGTCGGGAGCTGTCATGGGGGGAGGGGTGGGGGTGGATGTGAGCATCCCTTGGGGTAGGGGTGAGAGAACCGAGGCATTCCAGGAGATGAGGCTCTCACCTGGCACCCAGGGGGGTGTGGCACTAGATGCTGAGAAGGGAGAGCAACAGCAGCAGCAGGGGTGGGAAGGGTAGTGAGATGGGGGGGGGGGTGCTGGTAGAGTTGAGTTGGAGGGTCCTAGGAGCCCTGGGGGTCATGGTTACGAACTGTGCTGCGACCCACAGGGTTGGCAATTCAAAACCAGCAGCGGTTCCACGGGAGAAAGGCTGGACTTCTACTCTCATAGACAGCGACCGTCTGGGACACCCACAGGGGGTGCTGGGAGGGAGGGAGCACCTCCCCCCCCCCATGGCAGTGGGTCTGATCTGGTTTGGTTACGGGTGTGACACTGAAGTTGAGAGATCCAATAGTCGGTGGAGGTAAGGGTGGGGAGAGAGGCTGCAATAATCCCAGGAAGAGCCTTATCGAAAATATTTTTGTTCATCAGAATGAAATATGAAAGCGGCTCGTGGAACAGCTGGGGAACCAATGAGCGTTGACAGGCCATGAATTATCAATGACGGGAGCTGTACACCGACTCTCCATCTTGGAATCCTTGCCCCCAAAAGAGAGTCGGTGAGACACTGGGAAAGAACAAGGCATATGGAGGCACTCTGCAATCCAAAGAGTCAAAGCCTTACACATCACGTGACTCAGAATGGTACATGCCCGCCCGCTGGGCCTCACCCAGTGCCAGCAACCCCCGGCAACGCAGGTTTTCCAAAGAGGAAAGGCGCTTGTTGATCCTTATTTAATGGCCTGGCAGCTCCGAGCAGCTCCCTCTCCAAGCCCTGCCTGCCTCCAGGGCCCGGTGACGGCAGTTCTGCTCCAATGACTCCCTGCCAAACACCTGCTGCCCACCCACTTCTTCCCTCTCCGCCTCCCTTCCCTCCTACAAGAGACGCCACTCCAGCCCTGCCATCCGATGTCTCTCCCGCTTCTTTCCCAGGCTCCCAATTCCTTCTCTCTCCAATTGCATCTCTCCCACTGGCTCACCATCTGTACCAGAGCCAGCGTGCCTGTGGATGGAAGGAAGTCGCTCTGCATGCTCGAGAAGTTTGCATCAGGGAAGTTCCAGGAGGAAAAGCATCGTACGTTCCTTGCGTAATTCAACAGCTCTTTGGGCCACGCTCTTTGTTAGCTCGGGTGTTAAATTCTGGGCCAAGAGACAGAGGCTTTTACCTACTGAAACTTCCAGTCAAACGGGAAGCACAGACCAGAAACAATGAACAAATCCACGGGAACTTGCCTCTATGGTCAAAACCCCAGGCTGGTCTTAAGAGATCACGGAAGGAGGGAGACGTGGCCTCGTCAGAGGTCAGAGAAGACCTCTTGAGGGGAGTTCTAACTGAATGGAGCTTTGAAGGATGGATTATTGTTAGCAAGACAAGGGGAGCCCTGAGTGCCGGTGGCGTAGTTGTGACATAACAGGCTGCTAAGAGAAGGTCGGCAGTTCAAAACCACCAGGCACTTTGTGGGAGAAGGGTGAGGCCTTCTGCTCCCTTACAGAGTCAGTTCCAGGCCCCCAAACCCACAGAGGAACTTCTACCCTGTCCTCTCGGGTCAGCGTGGGTCAGAATGACTTGGTGGCAGTGAGCATGACGGGAAGAGGGACAGGAAGGGCCTTCTGTTGTGGAAACATGAACATGCGCTTATGAGACTCACAAGGGAAGCCTAAATGAATCCAGGGGGAGGATAGGGGGGCTTGTCAGAGGGGAAGACAGAGGGCTGCAACTAGAAAGGGAGACAGGGACAAAACCAGACAGACTGTCTCCGGCTTATTAAAGCTTTCCTTATTTTTATCTCCAAAGTAATGAGGTGCCATTTCCATGTTTTAGCAGGGAGAGAGCATGATCAGATCTACATTTCAAAGAAGGTGCCCTGTGCAGTGGGGCGGGGCCCTGTGCTCCTGGGCACCAGAGGAGAGGCTGCAGTTGATGAGATCAAGCCTGGGGGGTGGTGTGGTTGCTCCCGGAGACAGGGAAGCAGCTGGACATGACCAGACTTGGGGGCGATGGGGCACAGGAGGGCAGGGGAGATCCAGGTTCCTGGCCTGTGCGTGTAACCACACCCAGGCAGAATGCTCCACCGGGAAGCCAGGCTGGGGAGGGTGCCCAAAGGGCCTCTTCGCCCTGCATCGCCGACCCTCCTTCTGAAACCTGTCTCCATCGGCCTGAAGCCCGTGGTGGGCACTTCTTCCGCGACTGCCTCGTGCTGATCGTGGTGCTGAGGTTGTGTGTAGCGGCGTCCATCTCGCCGCCTTGCGCTGCAATTCTCAAGGTCGGCAGTTCAAAATCGCCAGCCACTGCTGGGGAGAAAAAATCGGACTTCTGACTCTGGTCAACAGGTAGGGTCTTGGAAACCCCCGGGGCCACGTCTCCCCTGCCCTGTAGAGCTGTGCAGTCAGCATCGACTCCAGGGCAGCGAGTGAGTCAGAATTTTGCTGTTGGGTTTACTTTTCTCACACTCTCCTGTGATTCTGCCTGGGGCTAGGATTCTGGGGTGACAGTGATTCCTGCTGGCCACTACTATCTTCCCTTATGGACGTTGCATTCTTGTGGTTGCTAAACGTGGGATGAAGACAGGACTTTTCCACGTCATATACTCTAAAATATTAAGCAAGTGATTGACCAGCATTTAGTGTACAAGTTAAGTTGGCTGTTCTCCCTGAGGCTCCCAGTTATATGAGGCGTTCGTGTGACTCACAATGAAGCTGACTAAGCTAGCTCTTCTCTCTGGTGCTCCCGGTTATCTGAGGGTTTTGCGTGACTCAAGTTAGGATGATGGTCCGCTTCCCTCAAGGCTTGTTGGCAGGACTGCAGAGCCATTGTCAAGGATTCCTAATAAGACAGACCTGTTTACCTCCCCCCAGGAGTCTGAGGTCTTCCCCTATCACATCCTTCTCACCTTAGTCACGTAGACATCCCTAAGCCATCACCAAATAACCCTTATGACAGCCCCCTCTTGCTACCTGTCCTGACCAGTGACGATAGGGCTCATGTGTCCCCCATAAGGTTATTTAAACGGGGAAGATTCATGTTGGTTGTCTCTCTCCTGCCTCTCTCCTGCTCCTGAGCTCCTCACGGGGCTGCTCTCGGCCCCTCTCCCTCACCAGGTAATCCCCGCTCCTCTCTCTCTCTCCACATGGACCACCAAGCAGGGCGGGGGTGAACATGCTTCCCTGATGTGAAATGTGTCTAACCCTTATTGTTCCACCCTCTCTCATGTTCTCTATATCCTTATTATAATAAATAATAATGATCGCTGCACAACTGCCTATTGAACCCGTGATGCATGCATCAGAAGCTGGCTGCTTCTGAGAGTCAGATCCCATAGGGTCAGCTCTGACCCACAGCGACCCCGTGCACAGCAGAAAGAAGCAGCACAGTCCTGTGTGGGCCTCACGGTTGCTCCTCTGCCTGGCACATGGTGGCAGCCACACCGTGCCTCCAGCTCCTGAAGGGCCGTCCTCTTGTTCTCTGGCCTGTACACCTCACCAAACACGATGTCCTTCTCCAGGAACCCATTTCTCCTGACAACATGCCCACAGTAGGTAAGACGACGTCTTGTCATCCTTGCCTCTAAGGACCACTCTGCTCATACTTCTTCCAAGACAGAGGGGTTTGTCCTTCTAGCAGTCCAGGGTGCTTTCAATGGTCTCCCCCCGCAGCACAATTCGAGCGAACCGATTCTCCCCTGGTCTTCCTTATTCAGGGTCAGCCTGAGCCAACTAAGACAGAAGGGGCAGAGTCTAGCCTGTCCATCAGGTCACTGCTTGATGACCTCATTTGGAGGTGCTACAGAGATAAATAGAGCACTGGAGGCGGAACACAGAGACTCTCCCTGGGAGACACTCCACATGGAGCTAGGCTGAGAGAGCCAGAGCCCCGGGACTGGAGGAGCCACGTGGAAACCCACGCCAGCGCTGCGATGCTTTCCAGCCACTGGCCTGTGATCTTCCTGCATTCAGTGTCATTGCATGGCTGTGCAAATCTAAAGAGGAATGTATGGACTAGTATCAGACATATGAGCTAATATCAGACTTAAGCACTTGATCTGGACTGAGCTGGGATATTTTCTTAATATACAATCACTCTTTTATATAAAGCTCTTTCTTATATACATGAGTGTCTATGAATTGTTTCTCTAGTATGAATTGTTTCTCTAGTCAACTCGGACTAACACAGCAAGCAAGGTTATGTCATCTGCTTATCGCAGATGAGCAGTCAGCTGTAAGTCTGTTCGTTGTTCTTTTGAAGGCCCTCTCTCTGGTTATGCAACAATTTTTAAATGATTTTCTTTTGAGTGGTTTCACTGTGATTTTCCTATATTTGCGAGGGGGCATTCCCCCCCTCCCCCAAAAAAGATGCTTCTTTGTTTTGGTTTGGTTTTTTGAAGTGAGAGGGATAGTGCATTTGGAGTTAGTGCCACTAGGTTAATCAAGCTTTCTATTCAAAGGTTCTGAAAAGATTGCATTAACAGTGTGCAAAAAAAATGGCCTGATTTGTGGCAGACAGGGGACTGGTTTTTCCACCATGACAATGCACCTGCCTATGCAACCATCTCAGTGTACCACTTTTTGGCAGAAAACAACGCAGCATGCCTCTCTTGCCTCACACACACACACACACACACGCACACCCCTTTCTCTGTGAGACTTCTTTTTGTTTCTGTGATGAAGAGGAACATGAAACAATAGTAATGTGATGACATAAAAGAGGTAAAGAAAAAATGAGGGAGGTATTGTCAGCCATCCAAACATGAATTTGAAAAATGTTTCCAAGAATGGAATTGTAGCTTTGATACATGCCTTGAGTGTAATGGCGAATTCTTTGAAGGTGGTAAGGCTGTTTTGTTAAAAAATTAAATATAGAACTTTGAGAAATATTCCATTGGGGCTGTACCCTCTGTGGTAGTTATATAATCTGGTGTCATTCTGAGGATTAAGAGTGTAGGGGTGGAGTCTAGTCTGTCAATCAGGAGCTAGCCAATTAGGCCTCTGTGTGGGCATGATCTGCTCCTGAGGATTCTGGGAACTCCTGTATTTCCTCCTTGGAGGCAGGAAACACACACTCTCTCAACTCAGTCCCTTGGAGACTGTACTGACAAGCCTCATTCCCTGGGAGACATTGCAGCTGATACGACACATGGAACTAGCTAGAGCCCTGGAAGCTGGAGGAGCCACATGGAGACCCCTGTCAGCACTGAGATGCTTACAACACCATGGATCCACAAGACTTCCCACCTACTGGCCTGTGATCTTCCTGCAGTCAGCATCATTGCATGTGTTTTGTGAGCTGCAGAGGACTTCAACATATGGGCTAATATTGGACTCATGGATTTGATCTGGACTGGGCTGAGATGTTTTCTTAATGTATATTACTGTTTATATAAAGCTCTTTCTTATATACATGAATGTCTATATTTATTTCTCTAGTCTACCCAGACTAACACACCTTCTCCTATATGTAGATTCCTTTGGAAATTTTTAGGCCTCCTATCCCTGGAAATTAGTATTTTGTTGTGTTTTGTTTTAAATACTATCTCTCCCCCCATTTTCTATGTTATTTCCTTCTGGGATTTTTATTAAGCCTAGAGTGAGGGGCACACAATGGAGGGGCAGTGGGGAAGAGGAAGCGCTCCAGGAGCTAGATGGATACATGTGGGATGAAGACAGGACTTTTCCACAATTATATACTCCAAAATATTAAACAAACTATTTACTAGCATTCGGTGTGGAAGTTAGTTATTCTCCCTGAAACTCCCAGTTATCTGAGGCTTTTGTGTTGTCTCACAACAGAGCTAACTCCCCTGCTGTAGGATGATGTGGGTGGATTCACATGCTGTTGTTGTTAATGATCTCTAGTCTAACCTGTTTAGCCACATCCAGGAGTCTGGGGTCTGGTCTTGTCACATGGGAGCCTGATAGCTCCCTTTCCTATAAAGTGTGCTTATGGCACAACCCCATCCTGTGACGTATATCCTACCCTGTAATTAGGGGCCTGGCATGGCTCCAGAGGGTATACAAGGATGGGATATAGGAGGGAGGCTCTCTCTCCTTTCTCTCTCTCCTGCTTCTCTCCTGGCCCTCAGCACCAGACACTCTCAGCCCCTCTCCCTCATCATGTAATCCCTTCCCCCACTCTCTCTTCACGTGGACCATCAAGCAGGGTGGAGGTGAGCATGCTACCATGATGTGAAATGTGTCTAATTCTTGCTGTTTCTCTCTCTTACATGCTCTGTATTTCATCATTATAATTATCACTGTACAACTGCCCGTTGAACCCACAATGTATGCATCAGAAGCTGGCCTCTTCTGAGAGACACAGTGGCTGCCACAATGGACTTGGGAACAGAAACCATGGAGAGGGAGGCTGATGCGGGTCAGGACGGTGCATACTTCTGCTGTGCACCGGTTGCCCTGGGTCAGAACCAATCAACAGCATCTAAAAACAACAGCTACAAGGCACCCCCCGGCCCTTTGGGTAAGCACTGGACCGTTCATTGCAAGGCTGGCCGTCCAAAGCCATCAGCCAATCCAGAGAGGAAGATGGCGCCTTCTGCTCCCAGAAAGGCTTACAGCCTTGGGGACCCTGTAGGAGGTTGCTCTATCATTAACCCGCTCCCTGCGTCAACTTAGAGCAGTGGGCTGGAATACACACCGCTCCCTTCATCCTCCCTCTCCTTTCACAACTCTTTCACTGTGTCCGTGTCTTTGTCTCTGCGGCGCGTGCTAGCTATCCCTCTGGCAATCCTGTTTAGTGCTAAATGTGCTACAATCTTTATCTTTCCGGCTTATTCTTTCACATATCAGTGAACATCTAGGTTATATGTAGTCTTCTTTTTTTAATAATTTGTTGCTGTAGGGCTGAGCCCCGGTGGTGTAGTGGTTGGGCACGGGACTGTGACCCACTGGGATGGAGGTTCAATTCCAGCTCCACGGAGCAAAGACTGGGCCTCCAACTCCCACCACCTGAGGGCAGTGATGCCCCCCCCCCCAAAAAATAATAATTTGTTGCTATCACCGTTGGGCATTCAGCCAGCAGAAAAAGCACTAATTCAAATAATATCAACAGTTCAATCACAGGATTTCATCCTCTGCCTTGACAACATGACCCACCCTCTTCTCCAAGCATTTCTCTTCTGGGAAGGCTAAGTCAGCGCCTCCCGAAGGGTTCCGATCTGATCTTTCAAGTTGCAGTCATCAATTTACCCCTGACTCATGCACTTGCCCCCCTCTGGGCCAGTCTGACTCACAGCAGTTCTATGGAACTGGTGAGAACTACCCCCATGGGTGTCCAAGATGGGGACTCTTCACAGGAGTAGAAAGCCTCATCTTCATCCTGAAGCGGGGTCGGGGGTTTAGAACTGCAGGCTTGTGATAGCAGCCGAATGCATGATCACTGCGCCACCAGGCTTCCACCCTCCCAAGGAATGGCCAAGGCAGACACAGTGACTGGTCAGGTTCACCCTTGTTTGAGTTAGAAGGGTTTCAGGGACGATTTGTGGTGTGATTATCTCAGGGAAATAGTTCCCAGGGTTCATCCAGTCCATGAGGCACCAGAAAGTCTGTGATTCATGAGGATTTGAACTTCTGTGCCCTGTTTTTCCCATCCTGTGACCTTAACCATCTTCTCTAGAATCTTTGATCACAACGTTCAGCATCTATAACTGGGCACCGTCTCGTTCTCCTGGTCTCCTGGCAAAGGAGGCAAAGTGCATGGGGTGTTTAGCCACACGTCCCGTGACCTCGTCCTGCTCCCGACTCTCTTCCCTCTGCTGCTCGAGGTGAGGGGTCAGTAAATTCTTGAACAAAAGAGCCCATCCTATCACTCACAATAATTTTAAATTATACTTTCACAAGCAAGTGAAATCACCATTATCTTTAAAGTGCTGTAAATATTCTTGTAAATGAGACTGTGATCATTGTATTATCTTACTTCTGAGCCACATGTACTCACTGAGAAGGCTCTGATGGCCCTGGAGCTGTGGTTGGGTTCTAGGTGGAGAGAGACCAGTGCGTTGGACAGCCCCTGCATACTTTTAAACCCCCAGGTACTTCGTGACGAAGCGGGAGGAAGAACAGGAGCACTCCGTGTGTGTTGGGGATAATGACTGGATTTCCCTTCAAAACATGCAACCCAAAGGATCCAGTCCCACTTGGTTTTACAGCCCCGGCAGTTACTCTCTTTCTCGTCATTTTAATGATAGCTGTCACATCACTTTTGCCATGTCAGCTTTTTTTGTTGTTTTAATTTACCGTTAATTTGTTGATGTCTCACAGAGCAGGTCGGTTTTCCACTGAATAATCCACACACATTTTGCTTCATGTCCTTGATGTCAGTCCCAACAATACAACATAATGTGCCCCACTTCCTCCCGGTGTCTCCTGATTTTCTTCCTCCTTCCCTGGGAACTTTCCTGGACTTTCTCCTTGAGTAAATGCTGCCCTTTTGATCCCAAGGGGTTGATTACTGTAATGTGGATTTTTCTAAGGCGTAACTGTTCCCCTCACAGGCCTATTTGTTTGGCTGAAAACTGGGCCACTGAGGTCGGTACGTTGTCTCGGGAGAAGAACGATGGATTGCAATGGCAGGAGTCATCTGGTCCACCTTTCCCTTCCTCGACGACGCTATTCTTCCATCGCCGGAAACGGAAACTCAGCAGCAACCCTAAAACTTCCCCCCTCCCTCCTGTCCCTGCCACCAAAGAAACAACAACTTCTGTGCCTTTTTCCCCATCTTTTTATATAAACAAGGCCCTGTGATCGTTGTCCTTTTGCGATCGATTCATTTCCTTCAGTAAATGTCTCCAAGCTCCCTCCACATTGGATAGCATGTGTCAAGATGCCCTTGCTCTTACTGACTAGTTCATTAGCATTTAAATCCTGAACCAACTGGCTTTTGAGGCGAGAACAGCAGTCGGCAGGTCTAGAGTGAGAGCCCTAAGTCCCCTTTGAATCTTGACAGAAGTTCAGGCAGTTGTTGACTATTCAACTGGTAGTGTGGCTATGCTTAGACAGGTCTGGGGTACGGGGTGGGGGGGGGCAGGAGGGACCATTTGCCCTGAGAAAGAGTGGGTTTGAAAATACGTTAACCACTACATAGAAAGAAGCAAACACACACACACACACACACACACACACACACACCCTAGGGAATTTGCTTGGGGATTTCCCAAAAGTAGCCAGTTAGACATAGCTAATCTAATTTGAGGTTGTGGGGTCCTGGTGGTTCAGGGTCACATGACCATGAGTCATATCTTGACCACAACCAACCTAATTATTTCTTGTTTCTTTTCTTTTCTTTTCTTTTTTTTTTTTTGGGGGGGGGGGGCATCACTGCCTCTGATGGTTGTGGGTGCTACCCAGTGCTGGTCCTGAGAGCCGCCGCTGGATTTGAACCGCCAAGCCCCCGGGCTGTAGTCCCACGCTCAACCACTTATGCCACCAAGGCTCAGCTGATTGTTTATTTTCAACCTGCAGTTGGGCACCCTAACCATGGTCCTTTCCGCCACCCAGAACAGTGAGGTTGACTATTTGGTAGCTATGTCATCATGTCAATTTGAGAGGATTAAGAGGGAAGAGGGTGGAATCTAGTCTGTCAATTAAGATCTAGCCAATGAGGCCTCTGTGTGGGCATGGCTTTCTCCTGAGGATTCTGGGAACTTCCGTATTCCTCCTGGGAGGTGGGAAACACTCTCTCTGGACTCACTCCCTCGGATACATTTTAGCTGACAAGACACATGTTGCTAGGCTACTTCCCTGAGCTGCAAATGTGAATTGGAGACCCGTGCCACCTCTGAGCCACTGGATCCACAAAGCCACTGGATCCACAGGAATTCCCACCCACTGGCCTGTGATCTTCCTGCATTCAGCGTCATTGCCTGTGTGAAGAGGACTTTATAGACTGGCATTGGACATAGGGGCTAATATCGGACGTAAGGACTTGATCTGGACTGGACTGGGATGTTTCCTCAATTTTCAACTGCTGTTGTGTATAAAACTCCTTCTTTTTTTTTTCAATCATTTTATTAGGGGCTCATACATCGTTTTTCACAATATATAAATAAGCATACTCGTCAAGCACCCTCACATGTCCACTTCTATTATTGTTCTCCAATCATCCACCTTTTTCCCTTTAGCCCCTAGGATCGGCTTATCCATTCCTTCCCCTCTTCCCCTGGTCTCTCCTCCCCTCCAACCCTCAATAGTTTATACATTGTTATTGTTTTTGTCATATCGTACACTGCCCGACCTCTCCCCCAACCCACTCCTTTGATGTCCGTCCTTCAAATAAGAGCTTGTGTATATATCCTTGCTGTTGGTTCCATCTCTCTACCCCCCCCCCTTCCCTCCACCCTTCCAGTATCTCCACTCTAACCATTGGCCCGAAGGGGCCCATCCATCCTGGTTTCCCCATATCTCCAGCTCCCCTCTATGCCAGTGTGACTTCTCCAGTCCATCTGGATTTGCAAGGTAGAGTTGGGACCATGATGGTTGGGGGACAGGGAGGAAGGCTTCAGGAATCAGAGGAAACTTG
>PVJH01014427.1:0-56936 GCA_004026705.1 Nesogale talazaci
GGGTCTGCAACTTTCAGTATTTGGCCAGCTCAGACTGAACCTAGAAGCAAGAGCAGAACAGATACCTGTGACCTTGGGTTGAACCCGAGAGCAGAGCTCCGCGAGATGAATTGACTCCGTAGCTGCAACAATGAGATCAGCCTAGGTCACCGGTGAGGATTGCACATGACCGGTCAGCAGTGTTTCCCTCTGCAGTGTCTAGAGTCAGCAGGGATGGGCCCAGATTCTGTGTCACCTAATAACAGCACGACATGAGTAGGTAGGAGGAGCTCGGGTGACGCTGTGGGGTCAACATTGGGCTTCTAACAACAGGATCAGGGGTGCAAGCCCTCCACGGGGAAAAGATGAGACTGTCTGCAAGAAATCCTATAGACAGTCTTGATTGTGAGGAGTCAGAAGCAGCTCAGTATCAGCGGATTTGGTGTTTTGTTGTGTTTTTCTTTGTTATTGGTAAGTATAATGTTAGGTGTTTTCATTCTGGCATCTATGACCTTTCTCGTATAATTAAGAATAGCTCAGTTTCCACTGGCTTCTTTCCGTAAAATTCCAATTCATCTGCTTGTAAATTAAAACATTTCCTTTGGAAAATGCCGTATCTACTCATGCATAAGCAGAGTTTTTCAACATATTTTTAAATGCAGTTTTTATGGTAAAATTAGGTGCCCTGGGTGGGCTTATACTTGAGTATATATGATAGTCCCTTTATTTTATCTGAGTTTCATCCAAAGCTATCAGCCTGGAGTTAGCTACAAAGTTTAGTAAATTTTGCCGTATCTCCCTGGACTTTCATTCTGCTATACACAGATGGTCACTACAAGTCCAAATGGAATGAACAGCACCTAACAATACTTTCCCAGGATCCAAAACATGGACTGTCCTTTTGGTTTTTCTAATTCTAAGAAATTTAGTCATCCTAATGAAATTTTTCCTAACTAACAAATTTTCTGGTTGGTATACTCACTATTACTTGGGGGGGGGAAAGGTAATTTTTTTAAAAGTTTCTCAAATAATTTAAATATGTTTTGATTGATTAAAGAGTCCTTAGATGATGCAACAGTCAAGAAACCAAAGGATATGTTGCATTGGGCATATCCACCACACAAGACCTGTTGAAAGTGTCAAAGAACAAAGATGTTACTTTGAGGACTAAGTTATGCCTGACCCAAGTCATGATATTTTCAATCACTTGGTGTACATGTGAAAACTGGACAAAGGATAAAGAAGGGGGGAGTTTAATTGATGTGCTGGAATTGTAGAGCTATGGAAGAATGTTGAAAATATCATGGGGGAAAAAAGAAAAAAGTACCATGGACTAGCAAAAGAACAAATAATTGCTCTTAAAAGAAGGACAGCCAACTTTAGGTGACCAGATGTCCCTCTTTTAGACAATTTGTCCTGCATCCCACAGGGTTTTTTAATTAAATAAATATATTACAATACTATTTTTGCATTCTATGAACATTTTTGTTGCTCCATATACACCAAATTTCTAATCAAGAAACCTCCCCCTCCCCCGGTCAATGGTCACTTTATGAAGCAAGAATAGGAAGACGTTATCTCACATCCTTTGGCCATGTTATTGGAAATGCCCAGCCCCTAAAAAGGAAATGATGTTTGGAAAAGAAGGTCAGAAAAAAAAAATGGAAGACCTTCAATGAAATTGATTAACACAGTGGCTAAAGCTAAACATAGGTTCCCAGACTTATATGGTTTACTTTCTTCTTTAAAAAAAAAAAATTCCGGGCTGAGCCCCGGTGGCATAGTGGTTGTGGGTGGGACTGCGGCCCACTGGGATGGAGGTTCAATTCCAGCTCACAGGAGCAAAGGCTGGGCCTCCTACTCCCACCACCAGAGGGCAGTGATGCCTAAAAAAAAAGAAAAAAAATTCCTCATAACCTCCCTAGCAATGAAAACCTTTTGTACTCCAGTCCAGAATCCAGGATAAAGTGTAGGTATCTGCTCTTACAATGCCCTTAGATCATTCCACACACCACCGGGGTGCGGGGGAGGGGGGCGGTGGCGCCCACTTTGGGAAACTATGAGCTAAAGGCTCAAGTAAAAATGATGCTTGGATGTTAAAGGACTATTTTATTCTGTTGTTTAAGGTTGCTGTGATAGTTAGGTCAATAGGAACATGTGGGATTAATCAGGTTGCAGTTTGATTAGAGGGCAAAGAGATGAATGGCTCTGCAAGGCCTGCTGCCCTTCTCTCTTCCTCCCTGGTGATCAGACCAGTGTGTTGTTGCTTTAGTAAGTTCTTTGCCTCAACCTGTATATTACACCTCCTGTGGGCCCAGCCAGCCCATGGATTGTGGGCCCTGTGGCAAGAGCATGAGCCTCCTTCGAGATCTGCTTCACCACACTGCTGGTGTGTACATTGCTTGAGCTTGAGGCATTGCTTGATCAAGTTCAATATCTCATCTGGGTCTGCTTCGATAAGCTCTCAAGCTACTGACTGTTGCTGATCCATCCTGTTATTTCCTGCCGGAGGGAAGACTCTACTGTCTGCCTCCTTCACCTTGGACTTAGCAGCCCTTGTGAGTTGAAGGACTTTCAGTATATTAACTGTTCCAAGAAAGTCAGTTGAACTGAGCCCTCTGTGCTGCTGTGTGGCGTAATTAACTTTTATATTCCTTCTCATTGTATAAACCTCTCCTCTTATAAGTTCCACATAATCAAAAGAGTCCTGGTTTCGTTTCTCTAGAGAACCCTGCATAACACAGTTGCTATAGGTTGAGCATACTCACAATAACAGAGGAAACATGGTTTGCACACCTTCCTGCTAACCAAAAAGTTAGAAGAACAAATCCATCCAGAGGTTCCTTAAGAAAAAAACCTGGTGGTCAACTTCCAAAATATCACACATTGAAATTCCTATAGAATACAGTTCTACATTGACACACATACAGTCATCGTGACTCACCTTCACATATGCTAAGTTTTAGGTGATTGAAGAGGAAGGAGGGGAAATAATACTAGGAACAATTGAATTTGAGATTAAAGAATCATTCATAAATACCATTGTTTTCAGAATTAGCTTCTGGGATTTTAGTTAGTTGCTATGCTGTTAAGTGGAATGTTTTCAAAATAAAACAGCAGACCTGCCTTCTGCCACTGCAAATAATCACTCCTTATATATGCTCTTCCATGTCACAACTCATGATGTGGCAGCCCCACTTTCTCATAGAACCTGACCCCAGTGGCCTCCAGGCACAGGTAAGATAACTCAGAAAACATGGACCTGCCCAGCTACAGAAATCTTGCAAGCCCACCCTCAAGTGTGACTCATCTCATCTTTTAGTTGAGACAGTTTGAGGATGGAAGGACTAATGTGCCTCTCCAAGGTGACTGATAGTGTAGCACGACTAGGACCAGAGTTCAGAATATCAATTTCTGACCCAAGACTTCTTTCTGTGCTTGTAGGATCCTTCAAGAGGTCCCTGTTATATCTAGATGAGGGTCGGCCCCACAAAAGAACATGAAGATCTCATGGCCCATCTCCTGCCTACCTGTGTAGATGTATTTTCTGCCATTCCCTCTTTGTCCTCTATGCTCCAGATGTACAGAATAGCTCTTAAATACACTGGATTATATACCTTCATTCCTGGTATATTCTGTACTTTTTCTCTCAAAAAAACCCTAGCCATGACTTTTCCCTCAATATTTTCTGCCTAGAACTGTGATCATTACATAATCTTGTTCAATTTGGGATTTGAGAGGATTTAAGAGTGAAGGGTGGAGTCTAGTCTGTTTTGCATCACAATCAAAGAGGTTTCTATGTAGGTATGGATTTCTCCCGAGAAATTCTGGGAAATCTGTCGTGTTTTTTCTTCATTGGAGGCCAGAGACACTCCCTCTTTGCTCGCTCCCTGAGAGATGCTTTACTGGCAAAACACACGGTGGTACTCCCTGGGATCTGGAGCAGTCACATGGACCTACCCTGATGCAACCAGACCTCTAGAGACAGAAAAGTCACATAGAAACCTCTGCTAGCTCTGAGATCCATAAGATCTCACTGGATCCATAAGACTTCCAACCCACTGACTTGTGATCCTCCTGCATTTGGCGTCATTGCTTGTGTTTTGTGAGTCTGAAGAGGACTCTATAGATTGGTATCAGATATATGGGCTAATATTAGATTTATGGACTTGATCTGGACTTTTTCACTATTAAGTTGCTCTTATATATAAACTTCCTTCTTTTTCACAAGTCCCCATGAATTTATTTCTCTACCCACCCAGACTAACACATCAATGCATTTATTCATTTTCTAAACCCAGATTGTCACGTCCACTAGGAAGATCTCTGTACTCCCTCCTCTCTCCTACATAGTTTTCTCTTTCCAAATATATTTATTCACTTACTGATTTATCCCATACATTTTTTACACACAGGGAAATGTATGAAAGACACAGTTGCAGAGCCCAGCTGAACAGAGCATTGACAGTAACCCAAAAAGTCACCCTACCCCTAGCGCTGTGTATATGGCATTATCTTTCTCCCAATATTCCTCTTTTCTTCTGGGCTCCCTTTCCCTCTGATCTCACCAGAGTCTTCAAAGTCAGCTTCTTTTGGCATGAAAACCATTTTTCTTAGTTTTTATTCTTTTATAATAGTGGTGCCAGGTAGTATTTGTCTTTATGAGAAGGCTAACTTTACTGAGCACAATGAGGTGTTTGAAAGTTTCCTTGTTGTATTTTAGAGATGCAAAATATTCCAAGTAGAGGGGCAGCAAAAGAAAAAAAGACCTTCAAGGGGACAGAATGGCAGTGTCTGCACGTGGACTCAAACATGGCAACAGTTGTAAGGATTGGCAGAGGATCGGGCATTGTTTCTTTCCGTTATGTGTAGGGAATTGTGTTAGTCTGGGTTGACTACAGAAACAAATCCAGTCACTCATCACTCATATGTGTATAAGAGAACGCGTCCTATCAAAGAGCAGTTGTATACTAAGAAAGCATTCCAGCCCCATCCAGACCAACTCCATAAGTTCGATATTAGCCCATCTATCTGATACCGGCCTATAAATTCGTCTTCAGATTCATACAACACATGTAGTGATGCCAAATACAGGAAGATCACAAGGCTGTGGATAACAAGGCTTGTGGATGCAGTGGCTTACTAGTTTCAGGGTACTTTTTTTTCTTAGTAGTGCTTTGTTTATCCTGGGTTATCTCCTTTCCATATGAAGTTGATAATTAGTTTTCACGTTTCTCTGAAGAATTGTGTTTATATTGGGATCAGAATTGCATGGAATTTAGAGAGAGCTTTCAGTAATAATGACATTTACATGATATTAAGTTTTCCTATCCATAAACACAGTACATTCTTCCATTTTTATATGTCTCTTTTGGTTTCTTGTAGTATCATTTTATAATTTTCTTTGTATAAAAATTTTATTTTTCTGGTTATGTAGTTTTAACTCTCAGATGGCTATTTTAAATAGTATTTTTCTGTGTTTTTAATTTCCTTTTCAGAGACCTCTTCTTTAATATACAAGAATCTTATTAATTTTTGTATTATTTTACAACTTGTTATGTGGCCTGATTTTTTTAATTAGTTTCAACAAGTCTTTTATTAAGTGTTTGGAGAATACATATATGATCATACCATCTGAAAATAGATCTTTACTCCTTTTTCACCAATTTGGATGTCTTTGATTTCTTTCTAATGTCTAATAGCTCTGGCTAAGACTTCCAGGACTATATTAAGCAGGAGTTGTAATAAAGGGCAATCTTGTCTGTTTCCTATTTAGAAGGGCAATGTTTTCAGTTTCTCTTCACTGAGCAAAATTTTTAAAATACATTTCCCAGTACCCACTAGGCATCAAATACAGAACTAAGCATTAGTTATATTCCAGTGAACACAGCTGACAATCTCCCAGACTGTTCATGAGAAGTCTGACATTAAACAAAGTAAAGTCACAAGTAAATATGTCATTATAAAGACATGAAGGGGAAAAAGACTATACTTGATGAAGGAAGAATGTGGTAGAGGAACTAAATGAACCTTCTGTAGTGTAAGTAAATAGACACATCAACGCTGGAGGAGGCTCAGGACTCCTCGACACTCGCCCCTAGTCTCTGGGTTCACCGATGGTAAATGCTCGGGGATCCTGTCACTCACTGCAGGAACCCTGTGAGTGTGGGAAAGGGGGCCAGGAGGTCTCTCTTCCATCAGACAAAACTGGGCTGCTGAGAGAATGGATGCAATGTCCACTTCCAATCCTCAAGGAGACCCGCTTGCTAATATCCTTGATCTGAGGCAGCTTGCTGGATAGATCCTTATCAAGAGCACTGGTAGAAGCCCTGGTGACATACAGCTAAATGCCCAGCTTGGCCACTAACAAATTCACCTAGGTGCTCCATGGTCTGGGGATAGTGGGAGGGGAGAGTGCTGATCTGTTCTCCTGAAGACAAAGCCACCAAACGGAGGAAACTCTCCAGGGAAATTCTGCTGGATCACCAGGCCTACTGGGAATTGGAATCAACTCCAGGATGCACAGCAACAGAGGATGGGTAACGACTGAGCCTGAGTTCTGTTTGCATCCACACTCATCTCAACACGGGGTGAATGAATGAATGAATGAATGACTCTCCCTCCTTCAGCCTCTTTACCCCTCTCTCCTGCCTTTCCCCCACCCCCTCCATTCCTTCCTCACTCCTGGTCACCAAGTCGATTCTGATCCATGGCTACCCTGTAAGACAGGGTAGAACAGCCGCTGTGGGCTTCTAAGACTACAAATCTTCATGAGAGTTGAACGTTGCATCTTTCTCCCTCGTAGTAGTCAATAGGGTATATTACGTTTTCTTTAGAAACCTCTTAAACTGGAGGCAAGAATACCTGTGTACAATACTGAAGAGTCCAAAGAAATGCTTAACTATCTCCCCAAAATAGAAAGGTGCCAGAAAAAGGAACATCAACTCATTACTGGATGCAGATTGAAAGTTAATGTGAAGGCTGAGCCCCGGGGGCGTAGTGCTTGAGTGTAGGACTGTGGCCCGTGGGCTTGGTGGTTCAAGTCCAGCAGCGGTTCTTCAGGAGCAAGGCTGGGTAGCTCCCATGACCACCAGAGGACAGTGATGCCCCCCCCCCAAAAAAAGAAAGTTAATGTGAAATACTTAACATTCATTCATTCTCTGGCATTCGTTTTCAGTTTCATAAAGAAAGACTTGCTCTTGACCTTACAAAATTCTTATGAAAATATTTTTTAACTTTTAATTAGATACTTTAAGTTTTTGACTGAAAGTTACTTTGTAAACATAAAGTGTAATGTAAATTAAAAGATAGCTTGCAGCTTTTAGATAAAATGAGTTTACTCCTTTTATGACTATTTATTTAGTGAGTCACAGAGATGAAAAGAGTCTAGTGCCAGTGCCTGGTGAGTGTTGGATTGCTAACAGCACAGTGAACAGTCCACACCCACCATAGAGTTAGAAGGAGAAAGACGAGACTATCTGCTCCTACAATTTGGTGCTGCTCAGACATACTTACATCTGAATCCACTCTGACTTGTCCTTATCAAGGTCCTTTTTATGTAGGGTTTAGAAACCTTGGAGCAACTGCTAGATTTGAACGCCTCACCTTGTAGTTAGCACTCCAACACTTACCCAGCAGTACCAGTCGTTGTCCAAATCAGAGTTCGGTGTTAACTGCTCCGTGGTATGGTTTTGTCAAGTAGTGGCCGTTTGCACTGGCTCCTTTGTAAAGGTGACTGGACAGCAGCCAAAATTTTCCCAAAGAAAATCTTCTCGGATGCTGGTTTCACCTCCATGAGGGTCAGAAAAGCAAGTCTCTCATTGGCTGGATTCACCACTTTCAACGTCCCTTGGTGGGACAAATTGGTATTGTTTACTAGTTGTGCTGCTGACTGCAAGGTCAGCAGTTCAAAAGGACCAGACACGCCTTTGCAGATAGGGTTGTCTACTTGAACAAAGAGTTACAGTCTCTGAAATTATATGAGCTCTTCCACCCTTTCTATAGGTTCTCTCCGAGGTGTAATCAACTTGAAGGCAATATGTGAACATGTGACTACCAGATGGACTTCACCTCTGGGTCACAATGCCACTGGGAAATGAATCAGAAGGGAATCAGTGGCAGTGAGTCTGGTTTGGGCTACCCTAAAGTATGACGGTTCAAACTTACCTCGTGGTAACATTGTGCTAGTGGTAACATTTCTTCCTTGTGCATTCATAAAACATTTCAGCTCAGTCCAGATCCAGTCCCTACGTCCAACATTAGCCTGGATGTCTGAAACCCATCTTTGAAGTCCTCTTCAGATTCATGAAACACATCCCAGGTCGGTGGGTGCAAAGTCAGTGGCACTAGAAGCATCTCAGCCCTGGCAGGGGTCTCCACGTGGCTCCTCCAGTTCCCAGGGCTACATCAGAGTAGGTCCATGTGGCTTCTCCTCAGGGGTGTCTCGCAGGAAGTGAGCAGAGAAAGAGGTATATCCCACCTCCAGGAAGGACTATAGAATTTTCCAGAATGCTCAGGAGAAAGATAAGCCCACGCAGAGGCCTCGAGGGATATGATCCAATTGATAGACTAGACTCCACCCCTTCTCTCACAATCCTCTCAGATCGACACCAAATTATGTAACTACCACAACCATGGAAAAATTTAGGCGTGGCAATCTGCTTCTATTCAGATTACAGCCAAGAAAAATGCTAAGTAGTTCTACACTCTAATATTGAATCAAGATCAATCCAAAGGCGACTAACAGCACCAAGACTTTCAGCAACACTTTCAAAAAGATGACTTGCCCTGCCCAAACCAGTAGAGCAAACCATGTTTCATAACACCCTGGCACGGCCCCAGCTGCGATGGTCTGTATTAAAGTAAATATTAAAAGATGACCTATCATAATTTGGAAGTCTCTTAATATCTGTGATGATTGTGCCAGGATTTTAAGCAATAGCATACTTGCCAAGAAATGATCAGTGTTCAACTGGGGTCATTTGATATGTTATCACTCTTTTAAACAAAACTCTGGCTTGTGAAACGACATAGTAGCCTGTGAAAGCTTTACTTTGACGTGACTTTACTTAGATGCCTGGGGGGGCACATTGATTCAGAGCAAATGGTGGCCTCCTTCTTCTGAGTTATGGACTAGTGATTAGGGGCAGGCCTCTGAATCCGATTACCCTGCTCAGACGCCATCACTCAAGGGCGTGGACAAGTAACTGAACTCAGCTATAAAGGGGGAGGATCATCGTACTTACGGTGCCAGGCTTTAATGAGGACATAAATTCCAAATTAGATGTAAGAATAATGGTGAGACTCTCACAATGTTCAAGCAATTGAAATCCGGGGCCGTTTGGGTGTGTGAAATGAACCGATGCTGCTGCTCTCTCGAGACCTAACATGCAGATGTTTCCCAGGAGAAGAGGGAGCTCTTTTGAAAGTGAGTTACAAGGGATGGAAGGTACTGGGGGAATCCATTGCACCTCCAAAGTAATTTTATACCTTCCATCCTGTTTTCCAGCATGGGCTGTGGAGGGGTGCTCAATACGTCGATTGCGGTCTACTAGTTGATTGAAAGTGTAGAGTGGGTAGATTACATGACATTAAAAAAATAGACGTAAGCCTATCATCAGTCCCGTCACTTACATGATAGACAGCACAGCCAATCAGATGCAATCTTAGATGTGAAACACATGGCAAACAACTGCACTAAGTGCAGCAAAATTGACAAGCGAAGGTATCGCCAATTTTTAGACCTTGAGTTTTTTTTCCCTCTTAAACGTAAGGGTATTCAAATGAGTGGGGGAGCTGGAACAAGTAAGAAGACCAAAATGTATCACTTTTATATGAAATGAGAGATTTTGACCTTACAAACCAACATTCAGCTGAAGTCCAGAGCGCATGAACAGTTCTGGAACCTACTCCCAGAGGGGAAGTACCCAAACATGAGAACATGTGCTGCCTCCTTGACAGCATTATTCAGCTCTACTGATTTATGTGAGTCAGCCTTTTCCCACATAAAGTTCCAGTACCGTTCCACCGTGACGGATGAGCATTTGGAAGTGTGTTTGAGGCTGGCTGTCAGCAGCAACTGTCCAGGCTATGCATTCCTGGCTCATTCCAACTCATCAGTGTAAGCTCAGATAATGACAAAAAAGGTACATAGTTCATTGTGTTGTGTGGTGCGATATGGACTCATGCAGCTATAAAAGGTACGTAAACATACATTGTCCATCTAAAGAATGCTCGATGCATTTATGGGTACGCGTAATAAATAATAACATATGTTCCGCAGTGTCGTTGGTGGATCATTTTGATTGATCATTTTATAAGTGGCTCGCGTGCTGAAAAAGTGTGAGCACCCTCTGTGCAACTACATCCTTTTTTCACAGGAATTGAGCAAGCTCTGCCCTTGGCTAAACTGATATGGGGCCACCACCTTGTGCCCACTGTGTGGATGCTGCTGCCTCCCTCTTAGAAAACTGTGAAACAGAATGAAGTGTGACTGCAAAATCCACTCATGCTTTTTAAACGGGCATCATAGAGAGTCCGATGGGAACGGTCCTAAAGTGGGTGTATGAAAAGATGACTTACAAGAAGGTTTTCAAGTCTGTGAATGCACACGAAATCACTACTCGTGACGAGCTGGGCTGTAAGATCAGCTAGAAACAAAATGAAACGGATATGCCTAATTTCACTACTCAGCCAAGCAGGTGAGAAAGGGGTGCTCACCGAAAAGAGAGATGAAGTACCTTTTGTTCAGAATACACAGGATGCGGAGCTGTGTCAGAAGTCTAGTTGCTGCGTTTTGATTGAAGAACTAAAAGGTGTTTTCATGTCCTGGGAGGTTTTTATGCTGACCAGGGGGCTTCTAAATGTAAATATGCTGGCTCATAACCCTATGTTTGCAGGAACGGACACATACTCTTTGGGTCTGCCGCATGCCATTCTGTGTGTATCTAGGCGTTTCTGTCTTACCTCAGCATCTCACCAACTCCAAAGCCTCTCGTCTGGATACAATATTTTATCTCAATATTATTCTTAACAGTGGCTTCTGCAGAGGACGGCCAGTCTGTGTCCTATTTCCAAGCACTGATTTCTGTTACTTTAGCTGTCTGTTCTCATTGTAATCATCTGGCCAATTCTATTAGCCTGGTTTCTCTTGCTTTATTTCTCAGCTCTTTCTCGGTTATTGGTTGTTTTAGATGTTTACCCACTAGCCCATTTATTACCCTTCATCTCTCTGGGTTTTTCGTGTGCTTAATTTGCTAGTCCCCCAACCCTGCACACGACTGAGTAGCTACAAGCATTGCCAGCTAATGTTTTTAAAACGAACTGCTTGGTAGCAAATAGGTTCTCTTCACTCTCAGCTGCTTTGTGGCTGAGGCTTTTCTTCCTTCCAATTGATGACTCCATAAAGTTTCCAGTGGCTAATTCCGCTGAAGGGGTCAGTCTGTTCTTTGTTTGTAGTCTATTCTTAATCTGGAAGTTTGCTGAAACCTGTTCATTTTCGGTGACCCTGCTGTTTTTTTGCTATACCAATGAAATAGGTTTTAGCATCACAGCAACACACAAGGCACCATAGTAGGACCACCTGACAGACAAGTGGCCAGTGACCCAAGCAACAATATTTTCAATCACCTCATCTACATCTGAATAATGGACATTGTAGTAGTTACATGATCTCCTGCCAACTTGAGTGAAGGGGTGGAGTCTAGCCAATCAGGTCGCAGCTTGATGACCTCATTTTGGAGGCACAACAGAGAAAAATAGCTCACTGGAGGCTAGAACCATTCTCTCTGTCTTCCCTTTCCTGTTAGAGAGACACTCAGAGAGCTGGAAGAGACACATGGAGACTTACTCCAGCGTTGAGATGCTTCCACTGCCACTGGATCCACAAGACCTTCCACCCACTAGCCTGGGATCTTCCTGCATTCAGTATCATTGCATGTGTTACGTGAGTCTGAAGAGGAATTTAAAAAGTGGTATTAGTAATAGGAGCTAATCTCGAACTTACGGACTTGAGCTGGACTGGGCTGGGATGTTTTCTTAATATAAAATTACTCTTTGATATGAAGCTCTATCTTAAACACATATGAGTGTCTCTGGAGTTGTTTCTGTAGTCAGCCCAGACTAACAAAGACATTGAATAAGGAAAACTGAAGAAGAATCGATGCATAGGAATTATGGTGCTAGGGAAGAAAACAGAAAGCACCACAGACTGCCAAAAGAACAAACACAACTGTCTTGGAAGAGGTACAGCTAGAATGTTCCACAGAAGCAAGGATGGTGAGACATTGTTTTGTGTACTTTGGACATGCTGTCAGGAGAAACCAGAAAAGGACATCATGCTTGGTAAAGTAGAGGGGCAGTGAAATGGGGGAAGACCCTCAAGAAGGTTTGTTGACACAAGAGCTGGGATAATGGGCTCAAACAAGTGTAAGGATGTCATAAGGCCAGGCAGTGTTTTGTTCTGTTGTACACAGGGCCACTCTGCGTCAGAGCTGACTTGATGGCACAAGATGTGGGGACTCAGCATGTCCCCATCTGCCACTTCTCATTCCCCTTCACCTCATTCTGTGGGTGAACAGTAAATGCGATTTTAGTAGGTGAGATACCCAGTAATGTTCACAGGCCTATCCTCTGTACTCAGATAAAAAGACAGCAGTCATGCACAGATTCCCCATAACTTGTTATTTCACTTGGTCATTTTCACATGTATCTTCTTCCTTCCCAATTGTCTGTTAACTAAGAGGGGTGTCACTTATAAAGTGTACAAAATGCTATTAGATCTTTTCTGAAAAGGCCACTAAAGGCCACTAGCTTTTGCTACTTAGAAAGACAAGTGATAAAATTAACTCTTAAGTGGAAATTTTGAAGAAGAAAAATGTTACTGGTAATTCAAGTCACAAGTATCTCACTCACTCCAGTCATCCATGTCTCACTTATCTGTTTCATTCAAAGAAAATTTTGATTCAAAACTAAAAGCCTGAGCTCTTCTATATCAAACTGCTGTACCTCATCAGGTTTACACAATGCTGTAAGAATTGCCTGTCTATATAGGCAATACCTCACCCCCCACTCCCACCCCAATGGAGCAGATGGTGGGGTTGGTATTTTTGGTTTTTAATCACTTTATTGGGGGCTATCACAAATATTATGACAATCCATCATTCTATCATATTAAACACACTTGTACATATGTTGCCATCAACATTTCCAAAGCATTTTCTATCTACTTGAGCCCCTGGTACCAGCTCCCCTTTTTCCTCTCTCTCCCACCCTCAAAAGTCCTTGATCAATTATATTTTATTTTTGCTATTTCATGTCCTACACTGTCCGTTGTCTCCCTTCACCCACATTTCTGTTCTTTGTCCTCCTGGTGGGTGGGATATATATCCAAACTTGTGATGGGCTCCCCCTTTCTCCTCTTCCTGCCCCAGCCCCCAGCTCCCGACTATCCCTCCACTCTCATGATATTGCTTCTCCCACGATTGTTCCTAAGGATTTTATCTGTCCTGAGTTCCACGTATAAAGAGCTTTCATCTGTACCAATGTGTGTACTCTGGTCTCACCGGATTTGTAAGGTAAAACTGGGTCATGGTGGGGGGAAGAAGCATTCAGGAACTAGAGGAATGATGTGTGTTTCATCAGTGCTATACTGCACCCTGAGTGACTTGTCCCTTCCTTGTAACCCTTCTGTGAGATGCCCAATTGCCTAAAGCTGGGCTTTGGGTCTCCACTCCAATGCCGCACAGTCACATTGATATAGTTGTTTGTTTGGGATCTTTTGATAACATGATCTGGTGGACACCTCATGATTACACAGACTGGTGTGCTTCTTCCATGTGGGCTTTTTTTTCCTCCTTGTAGATGGCTGCTTGTTTAACTTCAAGCCCTTGAGACCCCAGATCTTTTGATAGCTGAGCCCCATCCACTTCCTTCACCACCTTTGCTTACGCGCTCATTTTGTCTTCAGTGATCATGTCAGGAAGGTGATTACCTAATTTTTTTGTACTTTATTTAGCATCACAAAGATTGTATTGTATTCAGTTAAAGGTGTGTAATAACCCTGCATCAAGCAAGTTTATCAGAGCCATTTTCCAACAGCACGTGCTCACTTTATGTCTCTGCATTCCATTTTGATAAGTCTTGTCAAATCTCAAACTCTTTTTATGATGCTATTGCACACTTAGTAGGTTGTATTTATATTGTAAACATAACTTTGGGTGCACTGGAAAACTAAAGAAAACCATTACTTACCTCATTGCCATATTTACTTTCAGAATGGTCTGGGACTCAACTTGAAATGCCTGTATTACATTGGGGATCCCTGTTGGCTCAGTGGTTAAAGCTCAAGAAACCAAAAGGTCAGAGGTTCAAACCTGCTAGCCCCTTCCAAGGAGAAAGATGTTGCAGTCTGCTCTCTTAAATACTGGAGATCTTGGAAAGCTATGAGGTAGTTCTACTCTTCCTACAGGGCCGCTATGGGTCAGCGTCAACTCAATGGCAGCTTGTTCATTAGTTGTCTATGGTACACAGTGTGCACCTTGTTGGCAAGTAATAGAAACTGATTTTTGATAACTTAAACAAGAAGGGAAATGTATTGCAAAAGTGAGAAAACTCCCAGAATTAATAGAAACATTGAGGAATCTGACTTACAGCCAACAGGAAACAAATGGATTTCCAGTATCTCCTGAACACTATCATTGGAGCACAAGGGTGAAGTCCTGTCATTGATAGCTGTCCTTGAATCAATGGACAGGAAATGAGTGTACCATTAGTTGAGCTTGGGTGTAGGCTACATACCCTTGTCTCACCAGGCTAGTGAAATCACACAATCACTTCAACACGGCTTCTCCAAGGGTCCCCTTGGGACCCATAGTAGAGAAAGCCAAGATACTTGAATCCCACCAACACTGCATATGATGGTGAGAGAGGGGGGAACCCAAGTTTATGAGGAGGGAGGATGAGATTCTAGGATGCCAGAGAGACAGGCAAATGTTATCTCTATCCCAATTCTGATAAACTATTTCAAAATATATGGGAAAGTCAAAAGACTTTGCTAATAGGGTTCCAGCTCATACATATACAGATTTATTCCAAATAAAATGTGTTTAAACATGTCTCTGTGATCATTAGGTGGCTGGAGACAAATTCTTTAAGTAATACATGTGTCTGAGTGCCTTTTGGGTGATTTCAAAAATCAATCCCAATGAAAAACAGGGGTTTCTGAAAGGATCTGCTGGGACAGAGATCCTGGGATCTGCAAAGCACAGAGGCCAACAATCATTATTGGAGATCCAAGAGGGGTGATCTTGATCAATTTCTCAAAAGTCACAAAATGATTGCAGGATATAAGAAAGAAATTTTCGGGAAATCAAAGACATCACTGGTGGGTGAAAGGCCAGGAAAGTTGCACTGAGGGTTTTCTTTCATCCTGACAATGCACCTGTTTGTTCTCCAGGAGTAGCAAAAGCTTTTCTATGTGACTTTCATTGAAAAAGTCTCCCCCATCCACCCAATATCCCTGATCTTGCCTCTTTAGATGACTTTCTGTTCCCCTAATCCAGAGAACATTTAAAAGGGGCATCACTGGAGTCCCCAAAGGATGCTAAACGGATGCCAAAAGGGCCATTTTGACATGGTGTGAATTGAAAAGCGCAGAATTATTTGGGGGGAAATTGACATGAAAATGCCACTACCGTATGTACACAGACTTAAGTGGCCAATAGACAGAGAAAAATCACTGCATATTTTGATATTTTGTTTCTAAAGGTTTCTATAATTTTGGATCAATACTCCTTTTCTTACCCTAATGTGATACCATCACCACTGCCATCGAGTGATGCCGACACACAGTGACCCTGTAAGACAGGGTAGAATGTCCCCATGAGTTTCCAGGACCGACTCTTGACAGGAGTGGAAAGCTCCATCTCTTCTCCAAAGAGCTGCTGGGGGTTTCGAACTAGAAGCCTTGCAGATGTGAGCCCAATGCTTAATCTGTACACCCTTATGTCACAGTTAGATTTCATGTCAGGTTGGGTAGGTCGGGATTCTCTCATAGTACTTAACATAGTGTGCTCAACTCCATGATGGGTCCTTCTGTCAAGCACAAGGCAGTTGTGGAGAGGATAGACCTTAATCCGGTCATGGGAGCCCTGATGGTGTAGTATAATGGTTCTCAACCTGTAGGTGGTGACCCCTTTGGAGAATGAAGGACCCTTTCACAGGGGTCACCCACTTCATAAGAGTAGCAAAATGACAGTTATGAACTCGAAACATAAATGAGTTTATGGTTGTGGGGGGGGGGGGGGGTGTCACCACAACATGAGGAACTGTATGGAAGGGTCGCAGCATTAAGAAGGCGGAGAGCCCCTGGGGTAGTGGTTATACATTGGCCTGCAGTATGAGTGAGCAGCACATCAAACCACCAGCAGCTCCGCTGGAGATCGACTAAGCTTGCGACTCCCATACGGTTACAGTCTCAGAACCACAGGGGGCCACAATGAGTCAGCGTTGACTCAATGGAAGTAAGGTTGGGTTTGGGGCATCTGGTCACAACCTTGATACAATCTAGAGGCCTATAAATCAAGGTTTCATTCCGTCTCTGTCAGACTGGTCTACTTTCAGTGCAACTATCACAGATTACCTTGATTACCTAGTACCAAGTCCCTCTGTAAACACAAAGGTAATTTCCTTGTAGTTTTTCCCTTAGCTTAAAATGTTCTTTTTGGTGGTGG
Organism: Nesogale talazaci; assembly: GCA_004026705.1. Classification (NCBI taxonomy): domain Eukaryota; kingdom Metazoa; phylum Chordata; class Mammalia; order Afrosoricida; family Tenrecidae; genus Nesogale; species Nesogale talazaci. The sequence goes on from PVJH01014427.1 coordinate 16,710, forward strand.
GAGTAGTGATACTGGGAAGGGGAAGGGAGGGGGGAGTGGAAGGGGGAACTAACTGCAGGGATCTACATATGAACTCCTCTCTGGAGTACAGACAGTGAGGAAGTGGGTGAAGAGACGCATTGGACAGTGTAGGATAAGAAAAAGTAATAACAATTTGTAAATTACCAGGGATTCATGGTGGAGGGGGAGTGGGGATGGAAGGGAAATATAGAGCGCTAGTACTGGGGCCCTAAGTGGAGGGAAGATGTTTCAGGGGTGATAATGGCAACAGGTGTGCAAATGTGGTATGCATACGATTGATGTATGTATTGATCGTGATGCAAGTTGCATGAGCCTCCAATAAAATGATTTATTTTTTAAAAGAGGGAGAAATAGGAGCTTATATCAAGGGCACAAGTAGAAAATATTTGGAAATGAATATGGCAACATGTGTACAAATACGTTTGATACAAATGATGCATTGAATGTTATAAGAGCTGTAAGAGTCCCCCAATAAAATCATTGGGGGGGAAAGGAGCTATAAGAGCCCCCAATAAAATCATTTAAAAATGGGCTGAGCCCCGGTGGCGTAGTGGTTGTGGGCGGGACTGCAGCCCACTGGGATGGAGGTTCAATTCCAGCTCACAGGAGCAAAGGCTGGGCCTCCTACTCCCACCACCTTAGGGCAGTGATGCCTAAAAAAAAAAAAAAAACTAAAAAAATTCATTTTAAAATGTTCTTTTTGTTTTCCATTTGTCACACCTTTATACTTTATAAAGACCTTTAAAAGAATTCTTTGCTTTGCTAAGCCCATGTCTGAATAAAGTTATGTACAATCCAACAGGACCCTTGTCTTAGTCAAAGCAAGCAAAGAGACAGAATTTTTGGAAGAAAGCCATTTGTTTTGAAACTAACACATTGGCATTTGTGATGATGAATGTTGTATGTCAACTCGGCTACACTATGATTCCCAGTTGTTTGTCAAACACAGTCATAACAAGGTTGTTATGGAATAATTACATGTGCTATTATGGAGTCATTTCAAAAAAAGTCAAACCAAGCAAACTCTCTGCCATTGAGTTGATTCCAACTCATAGTAGCCCTGTGAGTTATGGTAAAATGGCCACTGTGAATTTTTAGGACTGTAACCCTTTACAGAAGTAGAAAGTCTTATTCTTCTCCAGAGGAATGACTGGTGATTTCAGATTTCTGACCTTGCAGTGAGCAGCCCAACACAGAACCACGAGGTCACCAGGGTTCCCATTAGTTGGCTGAAAGTACTGCAGTGTGTTAGTCCAGGTAGACTACAGAAACAAACTCATAGACACACATAGACACAGATTCATAGACACAGACAGGAGGAATGGGATATTGAGAAAGCATCGCAACCCAGTCCAGTTCAAAGTCATAAATCCAATGCCCGATAGGCCCATATGCCCATATGCCCGATACCAGTCTATAAAGTCTCCTTCTGACTCATGAGGTCACAGGCCAGTGGGTACAGAATCCCGGTGCTGACAGGGGTCTCCCATGGCTCCTTGCTTCCAGAGCTCAAGGTCCATCAACAGCATCCAGTGGTGGTAGAAGCAACTCAGTGCTGGCAGAGGTCTCCACGTGGCTTCTCCAGCTTCAGAGGTCTGGTTCCATCAGGGCAAGCCATGTGGCTTCTCCTCTGGCTCCTTCAGCTCCTCAGGGCTGCCATCTTCTCTGTAATTCATTGTCTCTGAAACTAACTCCCAACAAGTGGGGAGATAGCTTCTCATCTTCATGAGGAAAATATCATGAGATTTCCCAGAAGTCTCAGGAGACAGCCATGCCCACACAGAGGCCTTATTGGCTACTCAATGGCTATCTCCAGATTAACAGGCTAGACTCCACCCTTACATCTCAACCATGAAATTAAACATAAACACATGACCGCCACATGTAGATTGCCTTCTCTAATGTAATGGAGCGTAATGTAGTTAGTTTACATCAAACCTATTACCACAAATTTATGGTAGACCCATGTGTTTGTCTAGGTCTGGGTAGACTAGGGAAACAATTGAGGGAGACTCATATGTATATAAGGAAGATCTTTATATATAAGAGGAATTGAATATTGAGAAAGCATCCCAGCTCAGTCCAGATTAAGTCCATAAGTCCAATATTAGCCCATATGTCCAATACCAATCTATGAAGACTCTTCAGACTAATGAAACACATGCAATGACACAGAAGGCAGGAAGATCACAGACCAGAGGATGGTAAGTCTTGTGGATCCCGTGGCATTATAAGCATGTCAGTGCTGGCAGGGGTCTCCATGTGGTTCCTCCATTTCAGGGCACTAGTGTAGTTCCATGTGTCTTATAAGCTGCAATATCTCCCAGGGAGTGAGCAGAAAGAGACAGTGTCTCCCATCTCCAAGGAGGAAATATAAGAGTTCCCAGAATCCTCTGATAGCCATGCCCACACAGAGGCCTCATTGGCTATAACCCAGTTGACAGACTAGACTCTACCCCTTCACTCTTTTTTTTTAAATCATTTGGGGGGAGGGGGTTCATATAATTCTTATCACAACTCCATTCATTCTTAATCCCCTCAAGTCCAAAATTTGACACCAGATTATGTAAGTACCACAGTGTTACAGACAGGGGGAAAGATGAGGAGCTGATTGAAAGCAAATGTTTTGAGAATGATGATGGCAACAAATGCACAAAGGTGCTTGACACAATGAATGGATGGATTGTGATAAGAGTTGTACAAGCCCCCAATAAAATGATTTTTTTAATTTCAAAATACGGTTTTCTTAACTGTCATCTTTACAGAAGTAGATCACCAGATACACCAGCCCTTTCTTTCATGGCATTATGGGTATGTTAAAACTTTCAATACCTTTAATTTAGGTTAGTTGTAAAGTTAATACTGTCGATGCCAACAAGGGGTTAGCTAACATTTAATGCAATGTAATTCCATAATGAATTCTAGTGTACTATAATCAATCACTGTTGAAAGACTTAAGAGCAAAGAAGGGAAATTCCCTAGACTGTATTCTGCCTCCAAACTATAAAGAGAAATTTTGACAGAATTTTCAAGTCACTTTTCCCATGGCCTAAACTATGGAGCTTAGGATACAAATCCAGTCTGATCCATTTTAGACTTTCCAGTCACTCACAACATTAAGAACCAACAATAATAAGTAAATCAGTGGTGTACACTTTCTTTCACTCTGACTCTATATAATGTTGTGTATGTGTGCGTGCATGTATATATGTGTGTGTGCATAATCTTTGGTGTCTACTTCTCTGGAGAACGCTAAGGCACAGTTCAAACTCCACATAGATGATTCCAGAAATTCAAAGAAAGCTCACTGGCCATGAATCTAGAAAGTTGTTCTTTTTCAGAGACTGTGTAGTAAGTCAAGATTTGATTATTAAAGCATAAACTCTCCACCTTACACCTGTGTGATGTATGATGAAAAGTTGTTGCAATTTGGAAATCCAGTATAAAGGACTTGCAAGAATTTGTTAACATGCAAAGAAGCACATTATCACTATTTTTATCACTATTTTTAGAAACCATACCTATCATCTTTATTTTTTTTTCATGTCTTCAAATTACATTTAAGAAACGAAGACAGTTTAAGAAATTAAGATGGTCTCTTCCTGTCAAGAGCAAAGATGAGTAATGAAAACCTAAGACTCATAGAAACAATTTGTCCAATGGACCACCTAGACATCAGGCTTCATGACTCTTAAGACCAGAAGAACAAGATAGGGCCCAACTACCACTACCAAGTGCTTTGAAAAAGATCACATTGGAAGGTCCTGAATAGGTTTGAAGAAAAAGAAGAGCAATGCTCAACATCATAAAAAGACACTAAACCCTGAGGACCATATTCCTAATCAGAACAACCAATGCACACAGAGGACCGTAGGGTCAGGCCCACCATGACATGACAACCCTCAATGACCCTTAGCACTTTGAGAGATAGCACTGGAGGCACAGTGCGGGAATTGTGCCCACTCTGACCCCACCACTCCAGGGCAAAAAGCTCAGGGTGTGCAACAGAATACCTAGGGGAGCAAAGCAATGAAGTCCCTGGGGAATATCAAAAATAGACTTTGAGGCAAGGGCATGGAACCCTATAAGACCAGACTGGAAAACACTCCTAAAGATCAACAAACAGGATTATTTATAAGCCTTTCTCTCTTTTCTGTCATTGGGTTTTGTTGTTTTGTTTTCTTTTGCTCTGTCTTTTTTGGTGTCTCCATGTCTATCTAGATAAGATAGTCAGGACAAACAATCTGGAGGCAAAAACAACATGGGCGGGGGGAGGAGGGGAAGGAAATGGTTGTTAACAAACCCAGGGACAAGGGAATGAGTGATCTAAAATCGGTGGCAATGGGAGTTATAGGATGCCTGGCAGGGATTGATCAAGGGCAATGTCTGACGGCCAAACATGACAGTGGAACAAGATGAAAGTAAGAGGAAATAAAGAAAAGAACTAGAAGGTAAAGGGCATTTATAGACATCTAAATATAGGCATGTACATATGTAAGTATATTTATGTATAATGGTAAAAAAAATGGATTTATGTACTTATACCTATATGTTAAGAATTAAGGTAGCATATGGATATTGGGCCTCAAGTCAACTATCCCTCAACACAAAAGCATTTTGTTCTAATAATTAGATATTCTGTGATGCTCACCTCCCAGACACAGTCACTGAAGACAAAATGGATGCATAAGCAAAGGTGGTGAAGAAAGTTGATGGTGCCCAGCTATCAAAAGACATAGCATTATAAGGACTTGAAGATAAACAAGCAGCCAACTAGCTGAGAAGCAGCAAAGTCCACATATAAGAAGCACACCAGCCTGTGTAATCATAAGGTGTTGATGTGATCAGGTATCAGGCATCTAAGACTCAGAACAAAATCATACCAATGTGAATGGGAGTTGGGAGGCGTGAAGTGAAGACCCAAAGCCCAACTGCACACAATTAGACATCCCCTCACAAAAGGGTCACAAGGAAGAGCCAAGACAGTCAGGACGCAGTATAGCACTGATGAAACATACAGCTTTCCTCTGATTCTTTAATGTTTCCTCTCCCCACCCCCACTATCATGACCCCAATTGTACCTTACAAATCTGATTAGACCAGAACATGTACATGGGTACAGATAAGATCTGGAAATACAGGAAATCCAGGACAGATAAATCCCTCAGGACCAATATTGAGAGTAGCAGTACTAGGAGGGGAAGGGGAAGAAAGAGGGAATCAATCACAACTATCTACATATAATCTCCTCCCAGGGAGATAGACAACAGAAAGGTGAAGGGTGAAGGGAGACATTGGCCACTGTAAGACATGAAATAATAACAGTCTATAAATGATCAAAGGTTCTTGAGGGAGGGTGGAGGAGGGTGGGGGGGAATGAAGAGCTGATACCGAGGGCTCAAGTAGAAAAGAAATGTTTTAAGAACGATGATGGCAACAGATGTACAAATGTGCTTGACACAATGGATAGATGTATGGATAGTGATAAGAACCATCTGAGCCCCCAATAAGATAATCTTTTTAAGTCATAAAAAGACTAAACTTACTTGTGACATAAAGACTGGTAGAACCACCTTAGACTATAGCCTTTGTTCATTCTTAGGCCTAGGAATAAACACTCCATGGCTCAATGTTCTGCCAAATATTGGCCTAGAAGGACAACAGTAACACTAGGATTACTCAATCGCTAGAAACTCAATTATCAGTAATACCAGATCAAAAGTGCAACATTCAAGCCCAAGGACATAGTTCAGAAGGGTTAGGAAGGAAGGAGACTGTAAACAAGAGAAAGGAAACCAAGCAGGCTAAGCAATGCTTTCGTGGGGGATTACACTCAGTGAAGTTGAACAAAATGTGCATGACTCTGCTCTGTTTAACGAATCTGCTCGTTCATTTACAATAAAAAGTTTTTAAAAAATAATCTAAGACTTTAAATATGTATTTTATCCCCTCAAAAGCAAATGGATGTATACATTGTCTAGGCTGAACAATTTTCTGCTTCTGAGGCAATAGCGGGAGAATGGCACATAACCACACACACACACCAAGAACAACTGAAACCAGAGGGGAAGGAAAACAGCAGTCAGTGTAAGTATGAAAACAGTAATTTATTATCAAGGGGCCACAAGAGGGGGGGAGAGGGTCAGAGGGAAGAAAGGAGGAGCTGATCCGAAGGACTCAGTAGAAAGTAAATATCTAAAAAAGAACAATGTACAAATACAATTATGTATGGATTGTAATAAGAGCTGTAAGAGCAATAAAGTGATCTTTAATTTTTTTAAAAATGAGACAAAGCACATACACTATACAAGAGTATCTGACACATATTAACCGATGGATCATTATGACACACTAAGCACTAAAAACAAAAACAATGAAACCCGACCCTTGCCCTCAAGTTGCTGTGAGTGTGAGGGAGACAGACCCCTGATTACACTGAAGCAGAAACAGAAGTTTGGAAGCTTTGGGGCTTTCAAGGATGCTGCTCTTGTGAGCTTGTGCTAAAGCTCAAAGGATGAGTAAATTCTAAACCAGAAATAAAGGGCCCAACCCAGCAGCTGATTCTACTGAGAAGTGTCAATAATTTCATCCGCTTTTACATATTGAAGCCCTAACTGCCAACTTCTCCAGGATCTGCTCCAGAAAATTAGGAGAAATGTCAACAATTTGGATTAAGTTGCCATTTTGGCAGATGTGGTGCTTCAATTTTCTCCTTTGTTCCAAACTTTAAAGTCCCCCAACTGTGTCTGGGACGTCGACCTTTACCGAGGCCTCTCTAATTACACATGGGTGGTCTCTGCCTGGCAGTCTGAGAAGCAAACTTACTGATTACTTTAGCACCAACTTTATGTTAGCGAACACACAAGTTTTGGTCACAATCCAGCATTTTCAACTTAGCTTCTTGACACAAAAGAGACTCTGCAGTGTGGTGCATTTTCAGGGAAAGAGATGATAGGTCCCTCTGCAGGTTTCACTGATCAGAACCTTACACACAAGAAATACAAGAACCTGGCTCTGTGTCTCAACAAGTTTCATCACGCTGCTAATGAGACCTTCCTTTTATTGGGATGCTGTGCTCAATGGTTTACTCAGTCTAACCTAAATCTTCATAATCTCACATCACACATAAGGAATCAAGGCTCAGCAAGAGTGGGTACTGTGCCCAAACTGACAAAGTTGGTAAGGAGGGGAGCCAGAATTTGAGCACACATCTGATTTAAAATCAAAGAGTCCATAAACCTAAACTCGACCCAGTGCTAGCGAAGAGAAATACTCATAAGTATGCTCCAAGAACTTTTTCTTTTCTTTGGAGTAAGGACTAGCAACAACAGGCTTTCTGGAATCATGGTGGCTGAATGTACCCCTGAAACTGTTGCCCTGAGATCACCGTGAAACATGATATCAAAACTATCTCTTTGATCCTTCTTAAAACCAAAACTCTTGTAGAGGTAGAAACATGAATTGGTATATTTTGTTGTGCATATCTTCTCAACAATGCGGACAATAAAATGAATAGCTTTTTCAATCCTAAAGAAGCTGCTGTAATATTCTTACCAAGGAACAGTAGTGGCAACACATTCTTTAATTGGGCATAGTTTACATTTGTGGCAGTCACCTTATCTGGCATCCATTTGAGGATTAAGAGTGTAGAGGTGGAGTCTAGACTCAATCTTGAGATAGCCAATGAGTCCCTTGTATGGGCGTGGCCTTCTCCTGAGAATTCTGGGAACTGTGGTCATTCCTTCTTGGAGCCAGAGACACAGTCTCTCTAGGTTCACTTCCTGGGAGACTTTCTACTGACAACACTCACTCCTTTGGAGACACTCAACTGACGAGGCTGGGTGAGACACCTCAGAGGAGAAGCAACATGGACCTATCCTGATGCATGCCTGGGTGCTGGAGCAGCCGTGTGAAGACCCCTTACAACACGGAGATGGTTCCACCACCACTGGACCCAAGGACTTTTGACCCACTGACCTGTGACCTTCTTGCATTTGGCATCACTGCATGTATTTTGTGAATCTGAAAAGGACTTTGTGGCTTGCTATTAGACATATAGGCTAATATCTGACTTGTAGACTTGATCTGGACTACACTGGGATGTCTTCTCACTGTTCACTTCCTCTTGTATATAAACCTTTTTCTTATTCACATGTGCACGTTTATGAAGTTGTTTCTCTAGTCTACCCAGACTGACACAACACTGGTTTGGATTAAAGGAATTACTGAAATAATGTAATTGGATCAACTATTGCCTCCAGAGCTTTCAAAACACCAAGAAAGATAAAAAATATTTTTTTACTTTCTACCCAGCTCATAGGCTTGATGGAAATGGAGTAGGTATCTCCATGACCATGGTTAGGAACCCACGATCTTAATGAGATGAAGAGACTAGGATTCAGAGTGATCTACCCAAACATACAGGATACTCAATTGTCTGCTCTTGGGGGGAGTTGATGGACTCTACATGGTGCTAATCTCACTTGAACTTAAGGCCAAAAAATAATACTTCACATAAGGACTTAAGTCAAACCCAGTCTTCCACCTGCTTCTGTAAATAAGGGCTCATGGGAACACAGCCATACGTCTACCTGTTTTCATGCCACAGTCAGAGCTCAGCCATTATAACAGAGACCACACAGAGTGCCGAGTCTGAAATATGAAATAACCATTCTTTTACTACAAAAATTTTTCCCAACTCCTGACCTTGATTATTCATGGCAGCAAGTAGGTCCCTCTTTATTATTATCTGAATTCCCAAGCCAGAAACCCTAAGCCCACTACCATTGGGCACATTCAGACTCAGGAAAACTCTCTGTAGTGTACCTGAGACTGTAAATCTCGTATGGAGCAACCCACCTCACCTGTTTTTCTGTACATTAAACCCAGGGAGGTAGATCTACAGAGACAGCACTGAATTGCCCAGGGACGTGGCAGGGGAGGGTATGGAAAAATGGAGAACTATCCACAATGAGTACAAGAAGAAAGTGTTCTGAAGTTGATAGTGGGGATGGCTGCACAAATCTTCTTCATATGATTGAGTGATTACATTGTATAAGGTGTGAGGTATATGCCAATAAAAATATCTTTAAAAATGAAATGGCGATGACAACAATGCCACCAATCTGAGGGGGTTATTGATAGGATTTACGAGGTGAATCTGTGGAAATTTTGTTCTTAGCTCACATTTTGATTTCTAATGGTCAATCATTAAGAATTAACTCTAATGTGTGCTATTCCATTTTATAGCAAAGCTGTAAGACAAAGCTATTGGGTTTCCTGAGCTGTACTCTTTAGAGGAGCAGATTCCCAGATATTCTCTTCCAAGGAGGTACTCCTGGGTCCCAACTGTTGACTATGAAGCTAGCAGCAGTCAAGCATTTAACCATGGGACCGCCAATGCTGCTTCATAGAACACTAGCCAAAACAAAGGCAGGTTAAAGCGGGATCAAAAATTAGAGTAACAAGTTCTTCCTTTAAAGCCCCTCTTAACCTGGCTGCTATTGTTTGCCAGCAAGATGATTCCTAAATGCTGTTTTTCTTTTTTCTTTCTTTTTTGTTTTTTTTATCTATATTTGTTGTTCTATCTGAAATTTGTGTGGAATTTTTGTGATCTGTTGCCCAGTAACATCCAAAAAAAATAGTTTGACATTTTTAAAACTTGATGATTCAATTAGCAGAAGTTGTTTTTCTAGCATTTTTACAGTTCTACAGCAAAGTACCATGAATTTTTTTTAAATGTGAATTAGTATTCTAAATTAAAAGAAAGGTTTTAATTATAATGTAGACTCGGAGATTGCTGTAAATTATAATAACAGTTTCAGATCCACCAAAATAATTCATAACCTTAAGGTTTCCTTGAAAAGTAAATGTATCAAGTTTTTCATATTTCAATTAAAAATCATAGAAATATGAATCAACAGCCTCAAGAAAGTGAACACAGAAGCTCAACTCTAAAAGAAAGCTAACCTTAGACATTTCAGGCATGTGGCATCTTTTGCTTTTATCCTGTTTTTATTTTCTTTCGCAGAAATTAACTCATTGTTAAAGAGGGGGAAAGCACAGTGGGAAAAAAATGTTACCGAAGGAGTTTACAGGTAGACTACAATGGGCAATGTAGTATATCCTTGGGATTTTATGGATATTTGCATGCCCCTAGCCATCACAGAGCACTGTTCTGACCTCTTCCAGGACCACATGTCCACAACCATGTGCGTCTTTCTCACTGGGGGCAGAAGTTATAAAAACTGAGCCAAGCAAGAGAGAAGCCCAAGAGCAATTTTAATAAATGCGCTCACAGTGCCCTAAGAGAAAGGCTTCCAACAGTATTACACACATTTTCTAATCTGTTGCTTCTGCAATCTATGTCTTATCAAGTACTCTATACATTTAGATAGAAAAAATTCCTCCTGGATAGGCATTAGACATTTTTAACCATTACACTACACATGTCAGTTGTCCTTGAGTAGATGCCACCTCGTGTGACTCCACATGTGTCAGAAGAGAACTCAGCTCCACAGAGTTGATTTATAATGGCTGATTTGTCTGAAATGGGGCCCCAGCCTCTTTTTCCAAGGCACCTCTGAGTAGACTCAACCTCCAACTTTCTCATTAACTGCCAAGCGAGTTAATTGTTTGAGCTACCCCAGGGTTCCCAGTAAAGCAAAACAGAGTGGATTTTCTCTCAGATTGACTACTGCTCGAGTTCATGGGAACCTTTGCAGCACTGTTCTGTGCTCCCTGGATTGGGCCACACTGAGTGGGTTTTCCGTTAGAGTTCTAACCATTCCAAGCAACTACTTGACATATACAAGGTGGCTTCAAACAGTTAGTGGGAAAACAACCCCTTCGTCTCTGTTGACATTTCTGTGAGGAGCCCTGGTTGGGTAGTTTGTACACACTGGCTGCTGACAACACAGTCAGCAGTTCAAATCCATCAGCCACTCCATGGAAAAAAGAGGAGGCTTTCTAGTCCCGTAAAAGATTACGGTCTCAGACACCCACAAGGGCAGTTCTCACCTGTCCTGCGGGTTCAATGAAAGTCAGAATCAATTCTAGGGCAGTGAGCTTTGTTTTATTGATCTTTTCATGGGCTTTTCGAAGTCCTCCATAAGTACTAATAGAATATGTTGTTGTTGTTGTTTGTTGTTGCTGCTGCTGCGTGCATTCAGTCCGTTCCAACTCACTGCAGTACTATGGGACAGAGTAGAACTGCCCCATCAGGCTTTCTAGACTGTAATCTTACAGAACAGGAACCTGCAAGTGCCGTCAGGTGAGCAGTTGGGCATAGGGAGAAAGATGAGCCTACCTCTTCCCATAAAGATATACAAAGCTTTGAAAACCCTATATACAGGGTCTCTATGAGTCAAAACTGACTCTAGGTAAGTAGGTTTAATCTTCACAGGTGCAGACTGTCAGGTGTTTCTTCCATGGACTCCATAGAGGATTTGAATCCCTGAACATTAGCAGCCAAGAGGTTAACTATCGCATCTCCAAAGCAACCAAACAAAACACTCAGTGCCATCAAGCCAATTATAATTCACAGTTGAAACTATAGGACAGCAAAACAGCATAGAACTGCCCTGGAGGGTTCCCAAAACCATAGCTCATTGCAGGCATACAAAGTCTTGCCTTTTCTTTGCACAGTGGCTAGTGGTTTCCAATTGTCTAATCACTATGCCACCAGAGGTCCCACTGCACTGCCAGGGCTTCTTAAAAGGGATATACAATAGAATAATATGTTCTGCTTACAATGTTAAAGGTATGTTTTCTAAAGCTCCTCTAAGACTGTTCTTATAGCTTCATTGAAAAAGACTGTCATCCACAAGTCACTGCATTTTGCTTTTAATTATCTTTTAGAACCATAATCTGTACCAATATATTAATCTGACCAAAATCATATAAATTATGATTAATCAATATGACCCAAAATTGGTGACCAAAGAGTTACCTACCAAAACTTGCCCCAAAAAATTACAAGAAATACATATAAGTTTTAAAGGAGAAGTCAAAATAGACACTGATGTTTTCACTAAAAGCAGAAAAAAATACAAGAATCTTTGCTGGAAGGTAGTTTACCAAAAGATTACAACTAGCTTAGGTTGGCGGAGTTATATCTATTTCTACATTTTCGAGCCATCAGAAAATACCATTTAAAGGTGTAATCAGATCTGCTCTACCTCGAAAAGTGGTCCAGAATTTACCTGGAAAATACAGGAGGAAAAGAAATGATTCAGTCTCTACTTGTTCATTTAGAAGTCTCTTCTTGTTAAGTCCAACAGAAAAGCAAGCCTGACTTCAAGGTGTTTAGGATAAGAGTCCATAGAGGGCCTGACTCACCAGGGGTCAATTGTACAGGATTATAGTCCTAGTTGGCTGCTGTGAACTCAGCTCCAGGGAAACAATAAAAATAGATGCTGTTTGATTGACTGCTTTGTGAGAAACATGTGTCTTAAGAAGTGAAAAACAAAGCAATTAGAGCTACAAAGAATACCGAATCGTGGACCAGACTCAATGCACTGGCTGATAGGAAAATCTCTTCTTTGTGTTATGGAGACCCGAGCTGTTGAATGCTCAACAGATAAGGAAATCTCTTGAAAGTATTGTCACCTTTTTAGGCACTAGAGAGAAGAAGAAACTAAACCGGGCAAGTTGCTACTTTGCAGAATATTTGTCTCAAGGGGGGTGAAGTCAAATTGTTCCTTCTGGCTCATCTAGCCATAGTCTTTGTAACTTCCACTCAGGTTCTTGCCAGGATTGAACAAAGCCGATTCAGAGGACTCTCATTTGGAGATTGGTCACTTTGCCATTGTGCTGGACAGAAAAATGTGCCAGAAGTGGGTAACCTGTCAACGTCCTTAATAAAGCCACACAATCGTGAGTGTCGGTGAGTTCTGTGTGCCTCTTACAGCAGATTATCAGTCCTAGCAGAAAAGTAGAACGCCACTGGTGGAGGCAGTGTGAGGTGCCCTCCAGCCGGTTCCAATCCACAGCCCAGAACAGCAGCACAACAGAACAGAACACTACCCGGTCCTGTGTCCTCCTCACAATGGATCCTATGTTTAAAAAAGCCCATTGTTGCAGGCAAGAAGCATGCCCTGTTAAGTCTTCATGGGTGGCAAATGCTAGTCCGATTCCTTCCCATCCCCTCTAGGGGGCCTGTATAGACATGGGAGGGTCTTCCCCCTCTATCCCTTTGCTAGCTACATAACAGGGCCCTGGCTACCGAACAGGACCACCATTTGATGGCTGCCCTCCCTGTGACACAGGTGTACACATCCGGTGGTCATGGTACAATGTACAGCAACTGAGCCCCACCTTCTGTAACTCAATAAGCAAAGGACGTGCACGCCATGCCAGCACCGGGCAGAAGGTTTTGGAGCAGAAATAAAGGTAACTAAAATGGGCTGAAATGGATTAGCACTATTAAATCACATCTAATATCTGATACTACATGATTCGATACAGCTAGATGATTCGATTATACAACATGTGTGAACATCAAAAAACACAACCAAAATTAAGACATCTAACAAAACCTATGGAACTTTTCATTTGTACAGGAGAATTCTTTGGAATTATGTATGTAACTACCCACTCTTTTAAGAAAATCTATTGCAAGCAAAGTTATCAACCACGAGAAAAATATATCATTCATAGCATTACTAAGCATAATCCCAAAAGTGTACAATCTCCACACTCGGAAAACATAAAGTTAAAAAATTGTAAGCAACAGGTGAGCTCCATTTTCATAAAAATGTGAAAAGAAGTCTGGTTTTACCACTGTCATATGAAGAATTGCCTTTTGATGCGAAGTTCACCAATTGTCCTCCTACTGAGATCACATTTTACAAAAACACCATGTTTTTTAAACCAGATTACTAAACAAGATAGAGTATCTTAGCAGCCATCTTAATTTTAAGTCAAAACCCTTCCCTTAAATTCACAGAGAACGCCGGTGTTTACCAGCTTTGCTTATCTGTGCAAGGCAGCTCCACACACAGTTAACCCTTTGCAGCTTGTGTGTTGGAGAATCAGACAACCACGGGTGGAGCTCACATGCCCCCAAAGCTTTCTGATCCCTCAGCTACCCGGGGCAAGGTCTCCTCCTGTGAGGGGAATTCAGAGTCCAGAGATAGTCCTTCCTACACGAGAGCCCCCTCCCCCTGCAAAAATGCCTCATCCAATAAACCCAAAGGGAGGCTCAGAACAAAGTGCAGAGCACTCCTTTTTAGTAAGCTTCTAGTTGACCGAGAGCTGTCTGATTCATTTTATTTTTAATCATTTTATTGGGAGCTCATACAACTCTAATCATAATATATACATGCATACCGTGTGTCTGTAGTTACATCATTTTTGTCAGGGCCGGTGGTCTCCTACTGCTGATTCATTTTTAAAGAGAATTGAAAGTAGAGACTTATGCCATTCTCGACCCATAGTGTTTGCATAGTGTCCAGTCATTTAAGTTTTTAATGTGTACCAGTCAACAATCTCTATATTTTAATCCAATAAAAAATAGACTTCTAAAATAAGTAACATGGAACATCTTGTGTTAACCTAAACCCTCCAATGTACAAATTTGTTCATCCATATTTTAAAGTCAGTCCAAGACTTTGTGTGTATTTTTAAATTTTATTAATAGTTGGGAATTACTATATGTATCATATCATTCCATAGTTCAATCACGTCAAGCAGAATTGTACAATTGCTATCACAGGCAGTTTCCAAACATTCTTTTTCTCCCTGGACTTCTTGACATCATCTCCCTTTTAACCACCCCTCTACCACTGTAACATCCCCTCCCACACAGAGACCCCACAGCAAAATCCTTATTCTACCTGCTGTCCCTGAAGGTTCAACAGTCATGGGTCTCATACACACAAAACACAGAAAAATACATAACAGGGCTTTTTAATAAGAGCTTATCAATTAGGAAACTAAATCATCATCCTCCAATACACCATAACAAAAAGCCATGATCTGATTATTATCTGCTGTGATAGTTTTAAAGTAAAGATTTAAAGATACTGGCAAAGTAGGCTGTGGAGAAGATGCAAGATGGTTATAATTCTTCCCAATTTTTTGAAGTTTTTTCACCAACACCCTATTGAACCTTTTCTATAATCTCTTTTATTACTATTTTACACCTCTCTCTTTCTCACACACACTCACTCACTCACTCAGTGATGCGATTACATTAAAAAGATAACAAAATAAATTTGGAAGTAGCTCAACTGGCGCTTGAAACTCCAACAAGGCTCAGCGTAGGCGCACAGGTGCAGAGACTGCCTATAGAGCAGCGCCGCCTGGAGGGCTTTTTAGGGCATCACTCCATAAGGTCCACAGAGCGCACTGGCACCTTGTGACTGATCTCAATGGAAATGGTTTACCCGGGCTTCCTTTCAGGGAGAAAGATGCTCTAACAGGCAAGGTGCGACAGGCAAGCGATTGACTGCTCATCCACAGCTTGGTGATTTCCACCCCCTCGGCAGCTGTTAGGGTGAGAGACTGCGATCCACTCCCATATAGATGCCAGCCGAGAAAACTCCCTCGCAGGGGCCAAGGACCCTAACTAAGGGGAGCGGTACTTCCTACCCACTGTGCTGCCAGGGCGCCGGTTCCCATTCGGCAAACCAGTCACCTCGCCCTTCTACTGCTACCCAGACACCGTGCCGAGGGTTATTGACTGACCATTTTTAACTGGTCGTTGGCTACCCTGGACCTGGAAATGCAAACTAAGATGCGCTCCCGCCCAGTGAAGCGGGTCTCTCCACTGTGGAGGGCACTTTACCTCCTGGAAAGATGCCCTCCCTCCCAATCCGCATGCCCAGGGCTCCTAGTTGGGTGCAGGATTCCATCTTACTAAAGAAGGAGAGCGCTTCCGTTACCCACATAGCCGCTTTCTTCTTCTCAGGAATGCTTTCAGCACAGAAGATACAGTCAGTCGGAGAAGGCTGGCCTTCTCCCCCAAAACTGTGGGACCCTGTCTGCAGGAGACTCCAATGTGCATGGGACTCTTAGAGTGACTTGGTGGTTGAGGTTCTAAATTGGAAATCTGAAGAGAAAGAAAACTGCATTCAAAAGAATGATGCAACTATACACATAGAAATGATGTCAAGTGTCGTCTACATTTTTACATATACATGTATACGTGTGTATATATATATGAATTCTTGACCATGTTGCTTTCTACTGGCAATGGAAATCCTATCCCACTGTTTAATTTACTAAAGCTTGAGAAAGGAAAGGTCTGACAGTGTTGATATTAAAATTCATTTAAATTCATTGAGACTTAGTATGATCACAATGTCCACCCATGTAGGTAATTCCACATCCTCCTTGCACAGCTGGACAAATGGCACACCTCCAGGAAGTGCCATATGAGTTGGCGTGTAGCTTTTCGGTAAGAAAAAGGATTTATTTCAAAAACATATATGGGTGAATAATAAAGCAACTTTATATCACTCGAGTTGTGAGATTCTATACAACAAAAGTTAACTGCAAGCTGAGCCCTGGTGGTGCAGTGGCTGTGTGCAGGACTGCGGCCCATAGGGTTGGCAGTTCAAATCCAGCAGCAACTCTCCAGGAGCAAGGCTGGACCTCCTACTCCCACCAGGGCAGTGAAGGGGCAGGGGGGGGCAGGGAGAGAGTTAACTGCAGGTACAAATCCACTTACTTTTCAGTGATATTCTAAGTGCACTCAATGAGATTATTTTATTAGGTTTTCCAATAAAAGTGCTTTCAATAAAGGCCACGTAATTTGAACACTGTAAAAAAAAAAAACCTCAGAGAATTGTGCTCAATCTGACCATACCGTATAGAGGCAAAGCACTAAGTGTGTGCAACAGCACAGCAAGGGGAGCAGGGCAAGGAAGTCCCAAGGGAGTACCAAATATAGACTTTGAAGCCAGGGTGAGGCACCCCATCAGACTCCACTGGGAAACACTCCTAAAGGCCAACAGGGAGACCTTGAACTATTTACAGACTTTTTTTCATTGGTTTTTGTTTCCTTGTTGTTTTATTTTCTTTTGCTGTTTTGTTTTGCTCTGTCTTGTTTTTGTGCATATTATTAACTCTGCAGGTCTATCTAGATAAAATAGGCTGGATAAATAATCTGGAGGAGAAAACATCTGGCCCGACAGTTTCTGGGGGACATGGGAGAGGGGGAGCTGGGAGAAAGGAAAGGGTGCTAACAAACCGAGGGACAAAGGAACAACAAGTAATCCAAAATCAGGGACAAGCAGGGTGTAAGAGGCCTGGTAGGGCTTGATCGAGGACAATTCCAAGAGGAATTATTGAAACCCAAATGAAGACTGAAAATGACAGTGATAAAAGAAGAAAGTAAAAGGAAATAGAGGAAAGAACTAGGGGGCAGAGGGTATTTATACATAAATACAGGCATGTACATATGTAAATATATTCATATATGATGATGGAGAAATAAATCTACGTGCATATATTTATAGGTTTAGTATTAAGGCAACAGATGGACATTGTGCCCCCACTCAAATACTCCCCCAATGCAAGAACACTTTGTTCTATTAAACTGGCACTACATGATGCTCACCTTCCTGACATCACTGAAGACAAAATAGGTACATAAGCATATGGGGTGAAGAAAGCTGATGGTGCCCGGCTATCAAAAGATAGGCTAAGGGGTCTTAAAGGCTTGAAGGTAAACAAGCGACCATCTAGCTGAGAAACAACAAATCCCACGTAGAAGAAGCACACCAGCCTGTTTGATCATGAGGTGTCGATAGGATCAGGCATTAGGCATCAAAGAACAAAAAATCATATGGGGGGTAGAGCAAAGTGGTGACCCAAAGCCCATCTGTAGGCAACTGGACATCCCTTACAGAAGGGTCTTGGGGAGGAAACAAGTCAGTCAGGGTGCAGTGTACAACTTTCCTCTAGTTCCTTAATCTTTCTTCCCCCTCACCCCCACTATCATAATCCCAATTCCACCTTAGAAAGCCAGCTAGGCCAGAGGATGTACACTGGTACAGAAGAGAACTGGAAACACAGAGAATCCAGGAAAGACGAACCCCTCGGGATCAATAATGAGAGTGGTGATACCTGAAGGGTGGAAGGAAGGAGGGACAGAAAGGGGTAACCGATTACAAGGATCTACATATAACCACCAATCTGGGGGACAGACAACAGAGAAGCAAGTGAAGGGAGATATCACACAGTGTAAGGCATGACAAGGTAACAATAATTTATAAATTATCAAGGGTTCAGGAGGGAGAGGGGGTGGAGAGGAAGGGGAAGATGAGGAGCTGATACCAAGTGCTCAAATAGAAAGCAACTGTTTTGAGAATGATGATGGCAACAAATATACAAATGTGCTTCACACAATGGATGGATGGATGGATGGATGGTTTTAAGAGTTGTATAAGTCCGCAATAAAATGACTTAGGGGGTGGGGGGTGGGGGGAAGAAGAACAGGAGAAAACACCAGCTTAGATGCACAGCATATTTTGAATTAACTTTGAAAATAATTCCCATAACTACAGGTGGCCCTAGAAAACAACAGCCACCTATTTCTGAAAAAAATTCCAATCCCAATGACATTTGTTACCCCAGTTTAGCCCATAGAAATGCTGAGCATGTGTTGTTGCTGCGTCCGTTCTCACATTCAAAGTCCTGACTAACATTCCCTGCACTACCCTCTATCTTTCCAGATTTTTCTCTGCAGATCTTATCACCCTTTGATAGACCTATTTATTTATTTAGATTTCATTTATCTGATAGGTTTATTTATGGTGCTATTTGTTTTCTTACCAAAAAAAGCAAAAATCAAGTCAATTCCTGCTCATAGTGACCCATATGGAGAGTTTCCAAAGTTGCAAATCTTGACCGGAAGAGATGGCCTCATCTTTCTCCTTCAAGGCAGCTGGTCTGTTTGAAATTCAGCCTCAGGGATGCAGTGCCGTGTTGACCTGGCGGTGCTTCCAGAGCTCCAGACCCCATGCCCACTGAAAGCGCAGATGTTTTCCTTCCGCAGAGCTAGCAGCTGCACCCAGGACAGCAGCAGGCACACAGCGAGGGCACGCAATGTTTGTTGAGTTCCTGAATGCCACACATGCACACACATCACTCACGTGTTTGTAACATGTGAGTTCTTGAAACTAAAACAGTATTTGAATCTATATTTTATTATTTCATTTTATTTTTAGAATATCATATTTTACACCTCTCCTTTCTCCTAAGGCATTACCTGTCTTGGGTACTTTCTCTTGCATTCTGACTAGTTAAATCTTCATTTCTACACTGCTTTTTTTTTTAATGTATTTCTGATTCCCTCTTCCTGCCTTCCCTCAGTGACCTCCTTGCTGTGTTTTTCTAATTCTAGTTTGTGTTCTTCTTGCATATCTTGACTCCTCTTAAACATCTTCCGGCCTCTTTTGAAATAGGTTACCATTCCCGCTATTCTGGTTGGTGAGCACACTCTTTGGGTGTATTTTCATGACCTCTAGAGAGTATCGTGCTCCTTATTCTTTTTTCTAATAACCTAGCATGCAACTTATCCTCTGTATTGTTGTGCTTTGATATGAAGTTAGTTTTCCTGATCTTTCAGAAGGAGGCACAGTTCAGGGGTAACTTTTCTAAGTACTTCTGTTCTGGTGGGTCTAGATCAGGGATCAGCAGGATTTCAAGACAGAAGAGCCAGTCCTATCCCTCACAACCATTTAAAATGTATTTGAATGAGGCACTGCTACCAAGGGCTCAAGTAGAAAGCTGACATTCTGAAAATGATCATGGGAACAAATGTAACAAATTTTCTTGACACAATGGATGAGTGGATGGGTGGATGGATGGATTGTGATAAGAGTCATATGAGCCCCCAATGAAATGATGTTTTTCATTATTGGAAAGCCATAAATATAGTTTTACAAACCAATGAAATCACCATTGCCTAAATAACATCCTTTAATTTTTTTATCCATTTTGCATCAGAGCCACATGTACACACCAAAAGAGCCACATGGGGCTCTCCAGCATGCAGTCTATGTTCCCTGGGCTAGTTCTTCTCTTTCCTCCCCTCCGGTTGCCCCTGTCCTGGTGATGACATTGCACTCCCAGGAGCTATGGGTCAGTGTGGAAGCCTATGCTGAGAGTTCATCGAATTCCACTGCTACAGTCCTTTGACCTCATCTGATGAGAGAGAGAGAAAGAGACAGACGCAGAGAGAGAAACGCCTCCCCATGGAGAGTGTAGTACTCCAACCAGCCTATGCCACAGGGCATGTTGGTTCTCTGGACCATCAAGACCTCCCTGCTGATTTTTTCTGCCTTTCCCAACTTAGACACTAATAATCTGCAGTTTCAGCGGCTGGTGGGAGTCCCTGGAGGTGACAAATGTCTACCTCAGTGGTTCTCAACCTGGGGGTCGCAATCCCTTGAGGGCCAAATGACTCTTTCACAGGGGTCACCTGAGACCATCGGAAAACACATATATCCCATGGTCTTAGAAACCGAGACACGGCTCCTCTATCCAGGTGGGTCGGCCTACATGCAAATACGCCCACCTACGAGTACCGGTCGTGAAGACCATTACCTATGCTACACCATGCTTCAAGACAACATTTCATTTGTTTGTAATTAGAAATAAATATTTCACAGGATATCATTATGTATTGTTTTGTGATCCATCACTATGCTTTCATTATGTTCAATTTGTAACAATGAAAATACATCTTGCATATCAGATGTATGCATGACGAGTCATAACAGTAGCACAATTACAGTTAGGAAGTAGCGACGAAAAGAATTTTATGTAGGAAGGGAGAACAGATTGCAAGGACCTATATATGGCCTCCTCCCTGGGGGATGGACAGCAGAGAAGTGGGTGAGCGGAGATGTTGGATGGTGTAAGATATGACAAAATAATTTATAAATGATCAGGGGTTCGTAGAGGAGGGGGGAATGAAGAGCAGATAACAGGGGCTCAAGTGGAAAGCATGTGTTTTGAGAACGATGAGGGCCACAAATGTACAAAAGTGTTTGACACAAAGGATGTATGTGTGTTTTACAATAAGAGTTGTACGAGCTCTCAACACAGCGATTTTTTTAAAAAAAAGGATTTTATGATTGGGGGGTCACTACCACATGAGGAACTGTGTGAAAGGGTCGCGGCATTAGGAAGGTGGAGAACCGCTGCTCTAACTGACAGGAAAGTTTGAGCCCTCCCAGAAGGGCCACAAAAGGAAGGTTTGGTGAATTTTATCCAAAACTGTATCCATTGAAAACCCTCTGGTGCACAACGCTATTCTGACCTACATTGGGATCATCATGAGTTGTCACCAGCTGATATCACTGGACTGGTCCTGGTCCTGGTAGCCCTTGGCAGTTGGTGCCCGCCCCCTTCCTCCCCTCACCGCCCCCGCCCCCCCAGCCCCACTTACAAGCTCACTGAGACACCCTGACACCTCACTCTTACAAATGTTGTTCTTGGGCTTTGAATTTGCTATTATCGTTCCTATGTGTGTTTTTTCATGTGGGATTTGGAGAGCCTGAAAAATAATGCTGGCACCACCATATGCCCAGAGAATATCTAGCCCATATCAGTCCACTTTGGCAGAGCGCCATGTCTGTCTGCAAGAAAATCAAATTTTCCAGACACAAGAACAAGACAGGGTGCTCGTATGTGTTCTGACGGTCTGGGGATGCCTAAACAATAACATTTGGAGAGCTAGAATGTCAACATCTAATATTTTTCATGATGCGCACTTTTCCTCCAGCTGCCTGGCTTGTCTATGTGTATTTTCTGTGAAAGAACATCTCAGAACCCTGAAGGGAGGAATTCAAGTGCTCACCCGAACCAGTTGCATCTGAGTTCTCACGTGGGACTTACTGACGCCCATTGGAAATAGAATTCCTGACCTGTCCAAGTTCCTGAGGTTGGTGTCTCGGGATACACATCCCTCGGTCTTCTTGGTTGGCATTGCTAGACCTGAAATGTGCACAGAGATTTTCTGCCAATTGAGTCCATTTATTTTCTCTTCACTGACTCAATTCATCACCAAGTGTTATTACAGCAGGATTCCATAAGGAAGTTGGTCTTGGAATCTTATTACAATTTCAGATGTAACTTTTTGACACTGCATAGGCCTGAATTCCATTTGCTGTTGGGTCTGATCAAGGGCTTGATGAAAATGGACTTGGGGTCTGTAACGCTCATCTGCTTTGGATGGTGACAGATTGGATGTCTTTGGAATGAGCTCTCAACAGAGAAAATTCCTGTGGTGTTTAGATAAAGAGGGTCACTTGTCCTTCACACTCAGAAATATACAGGAGGGTAGAGGACACATATGGACACAAGATGCCTAGAGTGTTCTCTTGAATGATTTTATGTTGATCGTAGCATGTCAAATGCCACTGAGAGCGGTGAAAGATTTTTGGGGGGAGGGGATGATGAGAAAAACAAAGGAGAGATGGAGTGCGGGGTCGGGAGGGCGGGGAGGGGCCTCCGTCTGGTAGGTTCATCAGGTCTCTGTAGACAACTGGATCAAGGTCCCCTCCTTTATCATATGAGAAATGCCAGGGTTCCAAAGCATACCAGCTATAGAAGAGAGAGTGTGGCAGTCTCGATCTGGTGTCAATTTCAGGATTGAGAATGTAGGGATGGAGACTAGCCTGTCAATCTGGAGATAGCCAATGAGACCTCTGTGTGGGCATGACTTTCTGCTGAGAATTCTGGGAAATCTGGATGTATTTCCTGCTTGAAGGTGAGAGACTTATCACTCAGTCAGTTGAAGACGCTCCACTGACAAAACACAGGCTGACTCCCTGTGAGACATCCTGGAGGAGAAGCTACATGGACTTACCCTGATGGAACCAGACCTCTGAAGTCGGAAAAGCCACATAGAGACTCCTGCGAGTGCTGAGATGCTTGAGAAGCTACAGAGAGGCCCTTGTCAGTGCTGAGATGCTTCTTCCACCACTGGATACACAAGGTTCTGCACCCACTGGCCTGTGACTGTCCTGGCATTATCGCATGTGCCTTGTGAATCTGAAGAAGACTTTATAGATTGGTATCAGACATATAGGCTAATATCAGACTTGTGGGTTTGGACTGGACTGGGTTGAGATGCTTTCTCAATGGTCCATTCCTCTTGTATATAGACCTTTCCCTTATATACATATGCATGTTTATGGATTTGTTTCTCTAGTCTACCCAGACTAACACACAGAGGTTGGTTTGCACCCTGACTTCCAATTCATAGTCAAACATTTAATCATTTGCACCACCCTGGGGCTCTTCAAAAGATGTGGTCCAAACCCCAAAACCACTGCCATCAAGTAGATTTTGAGGTATACTCCCCTCCCACACACACACAGGACAGAATAGAACGGCCCCCACAGGGTTTCCAGAAGCAGACTGCCAAATCTTCACCCCGGAGCTGCCAATGGATTCAAACAGCTGAGCCCCTGAACTATTGTATCTCTGTACCACCAGAAGTGTCTCAATGTCTTTAAATGAGAATTCTCTTAAACAAACTCCATACTATGGTGGTTAGATTTTATCCCACGGTAGTGGTGATGCCTCCTGGGGGTAGGGTGGCCTTCTTATTAAAGAGGCAGTGAGATTTTTCTCGCTTTTTGCCTTCTTCCTTGCCTGGTCTGTGTCTGCCTCCATAGGGAGCCCCATGTGGGCCACAGACTGCTGACACCCTGCCATGTTTCCTTGGACTGTGGATGCATGTGACTTTGCACCCACTGGCCTGTGACATCCCTACAACCCCCTTCATCTTTCTACATCATCTCTGGGAGCTGTATTGAGTCTGAAGAGGCCTCTCGCTATCAACAAGTCCATGGGCGTGAGTTGAACTCAGCTAGGCCACTTTCTTGTTCTGAGATCACTTCTTGATAAAAAGTTCTTTCTTATACACACATGAGTGTCACTGTTTTTGTGTTGCTAGACCATCCAGCCTAATACATCCACCTGCTAGCACCTATAGTGTTAAATTTCAACTATGAAAATAGTCATCCCTCTGGTAAGGTACCGGACTCATCAGTCCCTGACTCATCAGTCAAGATCTGACTACCAAACCTGTTGGAGAAGGAAGAGGACAGAACTGTTCTGGGGGATTGCTCTTTCCCCACATTATCACATGAGCTGAAGCCAAGGGACGTTGGCTAGTCACTGCTTCCCTGGGAGGAAGCAGGCAACAAGCCCAGGGGAAGCTAGCATGATTAAAGTGGATGTCCACGTCCTAAAGAGGAAGCTTCCCAAGGGTATTCTTTTAGTCCTGGGATATTCTAGCTTTAGGTATACTTTGTTTTATTTTTCTATAGTTCTCTCTCTCTTCTCTCTCTCTCTCTCTCTCTCTCTCTCTCTCTCTCTCTCTCTCTCTCTCTCTCTCTCTCTCTCGCTTTCTCAAGAAAATAGCAAATAAACATCTGGCCTTGGGAATAGCTAACCTTCAATAAGTAAACTCTGAGACTGGAAACCTGGCAAGTAAACCAGAGAGTGTTTGCTGACCAAGGAAATTGCAAACTAGAGCACATAATACGATTTTACTTGAACAGCGAGATGACTAACCAGTCACTCGGAAAATGAGAAATGGATGGCATCCATAACTTTTGAGCAGGTTTGCACACCCATTGAGTCGATGCCTGAAACAGAACATCCAAAGATGATCGATTGAGATCATCCCTGTGTGGCCTCCTGTGGTTCTTTCTTTGCTTTGAGACAGAAGGGGGGTGGACCTTTGGACAAAGTGAGCACTTAAAAGTAGCAGAGTCAAAAAGATGTTCCATTCCATCTCAAATGCAAAAGTGGCACTTGTGAGAACAGAGAGGAAGCCTAATACAGCAAATGGTGGTGGGAAGCCACGTGGCTCCATGGGGGAGAGAGAGAGACCCTGCTAACCCTTCCACATGGCCAGGCACCCTGTGGAGCGTTTCCACTCTGGAACGCCAGGGGCGCCATGAGCGGAGAATGACTCCCCAGAGGTGGGGTTTTTCCAGGGCTCTGCAGCTCTACGACGAACAGCTCCAGGGGCTATTGCTACTGTGGTACTGAAGGTTGACTTTATGCCCTTGTTGTCAGGGGAAACCAATATATTCCCAGAACGCTTGAAAAAATACTAGTGCTGAGCTGAGCCCCGGTGGCGTAGTGGTTGTGTGCAGGACTGCAGCCCACTGGGATGGAGGTTCAATTCCCGCTCATAGGAGCAAAGGATGGGCCTCCTACTCCCACCACCCGGGCAGTGATGCCTTAAAAAAGAAAAATACTAGTGCTCCCTGAGGTATCTGTTTGCTTTATTTGCTAATTTATCATGATTTATACTTTGCTTTCTTCTGCCTAGATTGGGCTTCCGCAAGCTTTAGAGCTGAGAGCCATCATTTTGTCTTTTGGAATCAGAATTATTCCATGAGCTAATATTTGAGAAAGCACTCTACAAACAGCAAATTATAGGCCCCAAGAACCTCGGCTGCCATCCAGTCACTTGTGACAGACAGCGACCTCACAGTGGAGGGGGAACTGCCGCTGTGGGTGTCCGAGATCCCCGCGGCAGGAGGAGGCCCTGGCTCTCGCCCTCGGAACCCGAGTGGCAGCGAGAGTGGTGGACAAGAGCAGGGCTTTATCGGAGCCCTGGCGGCCCAGTGGCTACGCATTGCCCTGCTAATCTCGAGTTCGCGTTGGTGGAAGCCACCAGACGTTCCACTGGGAAAAGATGACAATTTCTGCTCCCGTCAGTCAGAGCCCCACTGGGGTAAGTTCTACCTCACTGTAACGTCGCCCCGCTGGCAGTGACGTGGGTTCTGTTTCTTATGACATCCCTTCTTTTCATTTTTCCCTCCAACAAATACAGCAACTAAGAAAGGAAGGAGGTAACCATTTGTGGCTTGCCTTTTAGTATTGCTCTTGTTCTCCGCTGCCCAAACTGGCCCCCAACTCCTGCATGAAGTGCATCGTCTGGGAATTGAGCCAGGGCCTGCGGCCTGGAAGGTCAGGATTCTATTAAAGAACCATCACTGGCCCCTCCCACCTCTTGAACTTCTGCTAAGACAGCAATTCTCAACCTGTGGGTCGCGACCCCTTTGGGGATCCAACGACCCTTTCACAGAGGTCGCCCGATTCATAACAGTAGCAAAATTAACGTTATAAAGTAACAACGAAAATAATGTTATAGTTGGGGGGGGGGGTGTCACCACAACCTGAAGAACTGTACTCATGAGTGGAGGTATTAGGAAGGCTTAGGACGGCTGTGCTAAGGAATTGCTATTTTATGCAAAATACATATACTGTGTTTATTTTTTCCATGAGATTTCCCTCTCTACCCCTTTACCCTGCAGTTCAACTATATATCTCTGAACCTGGAATTTTCTTTACTATCCATGTCTTATAATAAAGCTTTCAAGTTCATCGCATAGAATAAAATAAATTTTTAGATGAAAGAAAGTCTAAAAAAATGCAAATATTGAATAAGACAGGGAGAAAGAAAATTAGGTGGTTGTGCATACTGGGCCTTCAAATGTAGGCTGTATTTGACGTAGGCTACAATATGAATGAAGCTTGAGAACAAGAGAGTGATGTTTAAGTCCATCACCAAATGCCAACCCACTTATATAAAATGCCTAGCATGGGCAAATATAAGAAATCAAAGTATATTACGCACATTACTGGCTATCAGGATCAAGAAGGAGGGAGAGTGGGAGATTGCTATTTAAGAAACATTGGGCTTCTGTTCAGGGTGACCGAAAATTTAGCACCAAGATTAAGGATCGCTTCACATGATTGACATTATCAGCGTCATTTAGTTGAATATGTGAGAAATGTTGAAGTGATAACTAGTGTCATACAACTGTAAGGATAAAAAAATCAGAAGAAAAACATGAACTAGCAATATCAGTCTTGTCCAATTCAGAGAAACATTTGGGTTTTTTGTACCAATGGAACGCTGAAAGATTCCTTAGGCAGGATAAGGGATGATTCCAAACAGAATTTTAATCATGAGGCGCTTAAATTTATTCTGATTATCGCTGTGGAAATGCAAACATCTCTTCAATTATTCATTTTTCCAGTAGAACCTACCTCCTCTTGCGTTTCTGGAGCCCTCGGGCTCCTATATCATTCAAACCCATGATTAATTAAAGAGGAGAGCATGAGGAAGTTTCATCCTTGGGAGGCGGTTCTGCAGCAAACAGAAGAAAAGTACACGCTCTCTAAAATTAAATGTTCAAAACGTCCAGATCAAAAGTCTCATCTCTTCACCAGCTGTACGTCTCATCAAATTCAGCTTTGTTTCATAAATAATGGAGGGCTGACATGTGGTGGGGTAAAGCCTGCAGAAGTTGTTTTCTAATCAAGCACCTGGAGAGAGGGGTGGGCGCAAAGGGAAATTGCTTCCAAACCTTTTTCATTACCAGGAACAACAACAGAAACCCGACTACACGGTCCCAGATGGAAGGTTGGGCTTGGTAATCGAATCACTAAATTACAGTCAATGCCAACAAACCACTTCTGATTCAGGGCGGTTCGTTGGAACAAAGTCTCTACGCAAAGTGGTGCTGTGTACTTTAAGGGCCTTTTCTGTAGGTTTTTTGTTTGTTTTTTTAATCTCCTTTCTCCTCTCCGTGATGTTTGTTGCTGGTTTTGAGAGCTGGTGAGTAAACTTATTTCCTGTGCTTGATGAAGAGGAGAAAAAGAGGAAACGATTTTTCTGCCATCGGTGAGCATGAGGATGTCACTGCCGGGGAGAGCAGGAGTGAGTGGCACATCCAGGTGCAGTGGAGGAAGTCCGACCACCGCAGGGGAGGCACCCACACAGTGGTCAACCCACGGGTTCACCTGGCACAAGGGGCTTTCACCTTGGAAGCTTATTTCGAGGGCCTTGAAGCCCAGGTAAATGCAACATTAACAACAACAACAACAAGATCAAATTTTATAAAGTTTCAATGAGCCGCTCCAGAAAGGGAGGAAAATGTCCCAGGTCAACCTTCTCTCACAGCTTCATCAAGGATAGAGAGCATCGCAGGCATCGCGCTCCCGTGCTCACATGGTAGTTATCACTGCCATGGCTCGGTCCGTCTGATCCAGACCCGACTCTGTGTGCGTGCCCGGGCCTGTGCCATCCTCACGACTGTTCTAGTGTCACAGCCGGGGTGTCTATCCGTCTCTTCATGGGATGTCCTCTTTTGACCTGCCCCTCTGCTTTCCCAAGCGTGCTGTCCTTCTCCAGGGACCAGTTCCTCCTGATGTGTCCAGAGTACATGAGACAAAGTCTGACCATCTTTGTCTCTAAGGAGCATGCTGGCTTTCCATCCTCCATGACAGATCCGTTCACTAGACACTCCTGAAACCTTTAGGAGACCAGAGAGCTTCGCTAAATAAATAACTTTTTGTAAATTGGACCCCTGGCTGAGATGTGCTCTTTATAATCCCTTCCAGGGGGTAACAAAGAAGGATGCAGACAAAAGACATCCACGATTTCCCATGGAGCACAAGATTTTGGGTAATTGGTTTTTTTTCCGAAACAGGATTTTTGACCTCCCATCTTGTTTCCATCTCGTAGAGACCCTACAGGGCAGGGAAGAACTACCCCTAAAGGACTCCAAGACTGTAAATCATTGCAGGAGCAGAAAGCCTCATCTTTCTCCTTCAGAGAATATGATTCGAACTGTGGACCTTACTGTTAGACCCAATGGCAGGGAGCATGGATCATGTTCACGGTGTCTGATAGTTTCTCTCCAAGACAACACTTGGCATTTGCTATATTCCTCAGTTTCAGTTCACAGTGTGCTTGGGCATTAGGAGACCTTAGAATTGATTTCGTCAATTAAATATGTCCAGAATAGAGGGAGGGGGTGGAGGAGAGAGACACTGATGGTTACCTGGGAGAATTCTCACCTCCTGTGTGGGAGTCCTGAGTTCACTATCCAGGCATTTGCCTCCCTTATTTCTCTCTCAGTCAAGGCTTTCATGGAGCTGTGATACTGAACAAGTTTGAGTGACACTTCCAAACTAAGACTAGGAAGAAAGGTCTGGCAATCTACCCCTGAAAATCAGCCAATAAAAATATCACTGTGTCCAATCTTCCACCTAACAGTGAGCTAGAACAGGCCTGATTGCATTATTGTGTCTCATTCAGTTGTGCATGGGGTCTCTATGAATCAGGGTCAACTCATGTGAAAACAAAAAAAGGACACATATCAGGACAGGTGCCAGGCCGACATGTTCTCTTGGTTTGGCTGCCAAACATGTGGGGTGGGTCTTGTAAGCCCTCTCATCTTGTCTTCCTTGACCTTTCAACAGGAACTTCTTCCTCAAAATTGAATTGATCTTCTAAGATAAGGCAGGACTTAGAACAAGCACGGTCCTTGATTGCCAAGGGATTTGACAAGAGACAGATCCTGTTTCCATTACTTGGACATTATATTTACTTTTATACCTGTTTTATTTTTGGTGCCTTACACAACAAAAATGAAGTGAATCTATTAAATTGCCAAAGATGTACCCGATAAATGTAGCAGAAGCATCTAAATTATGCATCTCTCCTAATTTTTTTTTTCATTCTAAAAATAGGGAGTAAGCTGATTCCCTGACTCCCCAGCTTCCTCCATCAACACAGATCTGTCTGATTGATATATGACCACACTGTCTTTGCATTCACTTTTGACGTTGGGGGCACTGCCCTTGTTAAGAAAATTGTGCACCATTTAATAGTTTGGGGTGGTTTCCCAGGACTTTTGTGTTGAGAACAAGGCCAAGCAATGTGGAATCTAGGGACAAGAGGGAGTTATGAGACCAAATGGATCCAGAACCTGTGGGGAGATTGTAATTTATTTTTAGATGCCTATTCCTCCCCAAGGGAGTCCTGGTGTTCCACTGGTGACTCACTGGGCTACCAACCACAAGCTCGTCCATTCGAATACACAGCCCATTTCAGGAGAGAAAGAGGAGACACTGCTCCCCTAAAGATCTAGAGTGTCCGAAACCCAGAAAGGACAGTCCTCTAGGGTTGCTATAGACAGACGGACTTGATACCAGTGAGGTTTGCTATATCCTTCTCAGTCACACTAACCTCACTGGTGCCTCGACCCATAGGCATTTATCTATCCTCCACAGACAAACCGAAGGTCCCCCCCTGGGTGGAGCAGTAGCTGTGCTCCTGTGCAGTAGGCTGCTAGCCAGCAGTTTGAACCCACCAGCTGCTCCGTGGGACAAAGACAGGGTTTGCTGCTCTTGTACAGTCTTTGAAACTCATTGGTGCAGTTCTACTCTGTCCTATTGGGTCACTAGGAGTCAGAATTACTCTATGGCAAGGAGTTTGGGTTTTCGGGGGGGGGGTGTTGTTTTGTTTCATTTTGTTTTAATCTTGTATAGATAGAGAGCCTATTGATGTGGACTGTCGAGCTGATTTCAACTCAGAGTGCCCCTGTAGGGGAGAGTGGACATGCCCCCTGGGGCTGCCTTGGCTGCAGTCTTTGCTGGAGCAGGTAATCAGGTTGTCTTATGAGGAGCTACTGGTACCTTCACACAACTCACCTTTCAAATAGCAGGCGAGCACTTCATCATTGCACCTCCTGGGCTCCTGTCGGGACCATGCAGACCAGAGAGTACATGTACCGTATGTACTCGAGTATAAGCTGACCCAAATATCAGCCAGGGTACCTAATTTTACCACAAAAACTGCATTTAAAAATGTGCTGAAAAACCCGGCTTATATACACGTGTATACAGTAAATCTGATTTTATGAATCATCTGGGTGATGATTCATAACATCATGATGATTATATTATAAAATGATGGTGATGATTCATAAAATGACAATGATTTCTTTTCATCTTATTTTTTGGACAAAAGAAGCCTGCTTTGATGATCTGCCTACAAACACCCTTTCCTTGTCTTAGAAGCTCTCCCTGAGTGACGGCTACAATATCGTGCCAAATGCTCTCTCACAAGAAAATAGCAGCACCCTGAGATGCCCTGTGCTTCATGTTGCAAAGTCCTAAGCAAGAGAATGATCCCATGAGACTCCCTTTTAATTTCATGCATTATTTTTCTTTTTTGTTTTTTTTTGTTTTTTTTTGTTTTTTGGCATCACTGCCCACAGGTGGTGGGAGTAGGAGGCCCAGCCTTTGCTCTGTAGAGCTGGAATCGAACCTCCATCCCAGTGGGCCACAGTCCTGTGCACAACCACTACGCCACCGGGGCTCAGCCCAATTTCATGCATTATTTTTAATTCATACATCTGAATTAAATTTAGGGGGGAAATTATTTTGGAAGCATGGAAATGGATCCTTCTGACATCATATCTCCTTAATTCCAATTTAGTAAAATCTATTCCAAAAGTCTATCCATGCCAATCATACTACCTTACCTTTGTATAGTATTTTGTCTTTTTTTTTCCCCAAGGACTCATAATTGTATCATTAGAATCTCACCACTAGAGGAATGTAAGTGGACCTATGGGATGAAGAGCCCTGGAGGTTTGATAACGTGCTCACGGTCAAATAGAAAGTTCATTTCAGAGCTGGATTCCACATTGCCAAATCATCTGTTTCTTCACAGGAAGTGACTGGGTCTCCGTAAGATAATTCAGCCACACAGATTGAAATCACGATAATAGTGACAATCGAATAATACTTTCTGCTTTACAGTGTTTTTCTACTTTCGCTTGTTTTGTTTTTTTATCTGAGAACTTTTTTAATTGTGGTAAATATGAAAGTTAAAATTTTCAATCACCTTCACATATGCACGGTCAGGGACGTTGAATGTGTTCATCACGATGTTCAGCTATCTTCTTTCATTGTTCCTGAGTATTCCTGTCACCTCAATGGAAGTAGTGTTTTCTAAGCATGGAACCGCCTTTTGGCAGTGGAGGGGGTGTTAAAAAACTCCCATTTAAAGATACAAAAAAAAAAAGACAAGAAAAAACACCTCACTGCCATGAGACCTTACAGCAACCCTAGTAGGTTAGAACTGCCCCAGGTAGTTTCTGAATCTTTTTTTTTTTCTAATTAAAAGATCATTTTATGGGGGGCTCTTTCAGGAGACTGTAACTCTTTATGGCAGTAGAAAATGGGGTCTTTCTCCCACAGAGCAGCTGGTGGTTATGAACCAACGAGGAGGGATAGAAGGCCTGGTGGTCTTTGATCAAGTGAAGTTTAGCCAAGAGAAAGTACTGAGAGTCGAATGAAGGTCGAACATGATAGTGGGACAGGAAGAAAATAAAAAGAAATAGAAGAAAGAACTAGGAGACAAAAAACATTTATAGAGGCATAAATTTAGGCATACACATATGTAAATACATTCATATATAATGATAAGGAAATAGGTCTATGTATGTATATTTAAATGTTAAGCATTAAGGTAGCAGATGGGCA
This sequence comes from Nesogale talazaci, assembly GCA_004026705.1. Classification (NCBI taxonomy): domain Eukaryota; kingdom Metazoa; phylum Chordata; class Mammalia; order Afrosoricida; family Tenrecidae; genus Nesogale; species Nesogale talazaci. The sequence continues at coordinate 49,071 of PVJH01014427.1, forward strand.
TTGGGGCTGTACTTAAATAATCCCTCAAAGCAAGAACACTTAGTTCTAATAGCCCAGCATTCCATGATGCTGACCTCCCCAACATAATTTTGCTGAAGTAAAAATGGGCACTTAGGCAAATGGACATTGTGCCTCCACTCAGGTAATTCCTCAATGCAAGAACATTTTGTTTTATTAAATTGGCATTCCATGATGCTCACAATACGATCACTGAAGACAAATGGATGCAAAAACAAATGTGGTGAAGAAAACTGATGCTGCCCGGCTATTAAAAGATATAGTGTTGGCCGGCCCCAATCCTAACTACATGGACAGCTGCCGCTCCCCAGAAGAATGCACTTCAGAGGACAGCACTGAAGCTGCAGCTCAGGGAAAGGGACATGTCTGATCAGAGTACATGGGAGCAAATTGGGGTGGGGGGGGGGATATGTTGGAAAAGACCGTGGAGCACATCCTGGCCCATTAAGCCTTGAGGACATTATGCCTACTCAGAGCAGTTAATCCACAGAGAAAACCATATGGTTGCCCCACTATGAGACACGACATCCTCACTGACCCATAGACCTACAGGGGACAACACTGGAGATACAGTGTAGAAAGTGTGCCTGATATGATCCCACCACACCGAGGCAAAACACTAAGTAAATGAAATAGAAGAACAAGAAGAGCAGAGCAAGGAAGCCTTGAGAATACCAAAAATAGACTTTGGGACCAGGGTCAGGCACCCCATCAGACGCACACTCCTAAAGGCCAACAAACAGTCCTTGAACTTTTTACAGCCGTTTCTTTCTTTTTTATCTTTTGTCATTGGTTTTTGTTTGTTGTTGTTTTGTTTTGTTGCTGTGTTTTGCTCTGTCTTGTTTTTGTATATGTTATTATTTCTGCAGGTGTATCTAGATCAGATAGACTGGATAAACAATCCTGAGGAGAAAACAACAGGGCTGACGGTCTCAGGGGGACATGGAGAGGGGGAGATGGGGTAAAGGAAGTGGTGTTAACAAAAGCAGGGACAAGGGAACGAGTGATCCAAAATCGGTGGTGAGGAGGGCATAAGAGGCCTGGAAGGGCTTGATCAAGGACAATGTAACCCAGAGGAATTGCTGAAATCCAAATGAGAACTAAACATGATGGTGGGACAGGAAGAAAGTAAAAGGTGGGAGAAGAAGGAACTAGGAGGCAGGAGGCATTTATAGAGGTCTAAGTGGGGGCATGTACATATGTAAATAAATGAGGATGGGGAAATATATCTATGTGCACATATTTATAGGTATGATATTAAAGTGGCAGATGGGTCTCCAATCAAGTACTCCATTAATGCAAGAACACTTTGCTCTATTAAATTGGCATTCCATGATGTCCACCTTACTAATATGATCACTGAAGACAAATGAGTACATAAGCAAATGTGCTGAAGGAAGCTGAAGATACCCAACTGTCAAAAGATACAGCGTCTGGGGTCTTAGAGGCTTGAAGACAAACAAGTGGTTGTCTAGCTCAGAAGCAACAAAGCCCCCATGGAAGGGGCACACTACCCTGTGTGATCACAAAGTGTCAAGGGATCAGGTCTCAGGCCTCAAAGAAACTCACATCATTGTGAATGAGGGGCGTGGGGACCTAAGGCCCATCTACAGACAACTAGACATTCCCTTACAGACGGGTTACAGGGGGGGGACAAGCCAATCAGGACGCAGAGTAGCATGATGGAACATGCAACTTTCCTCTAGTTCCTATGTTTCCTCCCCCTACTCACCACCCACTCCCACTATCATGACCCCAATTCTACCCCAAAAATTTGGCTAGCTCATAGGATGTAAACTGGTACAGATGGGAACTGGAAACGGCTACAAAACAGATGATTCCCTTCAGGATCAGTGCTAAGAGTGGTCATATTGGGAGGGTGGGGTGGAAAGGGGGAAACTAGTACAAGGATCTACATATATTCCCCTCTAAGGGCGACGGACAACAGAAAAATAGTGGAGGGAGACGTCGGGCAATGTAAGATATGACAAAATTTAAAAAATTAAAAATATGACAAAATGACAATAATTTATAAATTATCAAGGGTTCATGAGGGAGAGAGGAACAGGGAGGGAGGGGGAAAATGAGGAGCTGATATCAAGGGCTCAAGTAGAAAACAAATGTTTTGAGAATGATGACAGCAACAAATGTACAAATATGCTTGACACATGCATGCTTGTATGGATTGTGATAAGAGTTGTGTGAGTCCCCCAAAAGTTACAAAGACTGACACAAAATATGCATGTATATATTATGATTAGAGTTATATGAGCCCCCAATAAAATGATTTTAAAAAGAATTCAGAACACTTAAAAAAAGAGCTTATACCAAAGGCTCAAGTAGAAAATGTTTTGGAAATGATGGCAACATATGTACAAATGTTTGATACGATTAATGTATGGAATGTTATAACTGCTGTAAGAGCCCCCAATAAAATGGATTTTATATATATATATATATTCTTAAAGATATTCTGGGATCTTAAAGGCTTGAAGCTAAACAAGCAGCCATCTGGCAGGGAAGCAACAAAACCCATATGGAAGAAGCACACCAACCTGTGTAATGTAATCACAACATTATAGTGGGACAAGATATTAGGCATCAGAAGACTCCAAAGAAACAAATACATTGATGCAAATGATGGAGGTTGGAGGGGAGACCCAAAGCCCATCTGTAGATAAATGGACACTCCCTCAAAAAAGGGCCACAGGAAAGAATGAGACAGTCAGGGTGCAGCACAGCACCGACAGCACATACAACATTCCTCTCGTTCTTTCATGCTTCCTCCTCCCCACTATCATGGCCCCAGTTCTACCTTACAAATCTGGCTAGGCCACAACAAGTACACTGGTACAGATAAGAGTTCTCGGCACATGGCATTCAGGACAGATAAACCTGTCAGAAATAGCAATGGGAGTTGTGGCGGTCGTGTACCTATGTCAATTTCATGATGGAGATATAGGGGTGGAGTCTAGCCTGTTCATCTGGAGATAGCCATTGAGTAGCCAATGAGGTCTCCGTGTGGGCATGACTTTCTCCTGAGACTTATGGGAAATCTCGCGATATTTCCCTCATGGAGATGAGAAGCTATCTCCCCAGTGGTTGGGAGTTAGTTTCAGAGACAACAAACTATGGACAAGACAAGATGGCAGTATCCCAGGAGCTGGAGGAGCCAGAGGAGAAGCCACCCGGCCTTACCCTGATGGAACCAGACCTCTGAAGCCAGAAATGTCACAGAGACACCCCTGCCAGCGCTGAGATGTTTCTATCCCCAATGGATATTGCTGATGAACCCTGAGGCCTGGAAATGAGGAGCTATGAGGGAACCCCTACCAGTGCTGGGACTCTGCACCCACTGGCCTGTGACTTCGTGGGTCACAAGGAGACTTTATAGACTGGTATGAGACATATGGGCTAATATCAGACTTATGACCTAGGACTGGACTGGGTTGGAATGCTTTCTCAATGTTTCATTCCTTGTGTATATAAACCTTTCCCTTATATCCATATGTGTGTCTATGAATTTGTTTCTCTAGTCTACCCAGATTAACACAGGAGTCATCAATAGATACCATGAGGGTAGGAGGAAGTTTGGGGGAGATGGAGAGAAATGGAGAACTGACTACAGTGCCATATAATCCTGCCCCCCTCCCCAGGGGGATGAACAACAAAAAAGTGGACAAAGGGGGACAGTGGCAGTGTATGATATGAAAAAAAATGATAATATATAATGAATCAGGGGTCCATGAAAGTGGGAGGGGAGGGAAGGGAGGGAAAAAATGAGGAGCTGATACCAAAGGCTCAAACAGAGAAATTATTTTGGAAATGATGAAGGCAACATATGTACAAATGTGCTTGATACAATTGATGTATGGCTTGTTTTAAGAGATGTAAGAGAGGGGCTGAGCCCCGGTGGCGTAGTGGTTGTGCGCGGGACTGCGGCCCACTGGGATGGAGGTTCAATTCCGGCTCCCAGGAGCAAAGGCTGGGCTTCCTACTCCCACCACCTGAGGGCAGTGATGCCTAAAAAAAAAAAAAAAGAGAGAGATGTAAGAGGCCCCAATAAAAGGATTTACTTCTTTTAAAAAATCATTTTATTGGGGGCTTTTACAGGAGACTGTAACTCTTTATGGCAGTAGAAAGTGGAGTCTTTCTCCCACAGAGCAGCTGGTGGTTTTAAACTGGTGACCTTGGGTCTGAAGCCGAAATCATAACCACTGTGAGGTTTAGAGATCATGTGTGAGCTCAGTGCAGAAGACCCAGGCTTATATCCATATCCTTTAATTGCTTGTCTAGTTCTTTATGCTGCACACATTGCTCTCCAGTGCAGAAATTCACATTTAAGTTTTTAATGATGTGTGCTTGCCTCTTTGGGGAGAAGCATCTTCCTCGCTTTCTTATGAAGACAATGGAATTAGTTTACATTTCCTGAGCCAGCATCCCTGAGTGACAGAAAGGTGGATAAAATTGGATATATTTTATTTGGATCTCTGAAACGAAATCCAGAAGTAAGCTTCTCTTTCACCCAGGGATGCTGTGACTCAGGAAGCAGCAGGGCTAATCCACATTTAGATGACCCTGGGCTTTCCTGACACTTTCCTGCAGATATACAGTGAAATCTGGGGAAACCAGCATTTGACAGGACTGCGGTGCTTTTTTGGGGGTCTTGTGAGTTTTCTGCCTCTGACAGAGTGCCGTCTCACCACTTTTCTACCACTTTTTGAGGGGAAACATTTGCATTTTCCTGATTGACAACTTTCTTGCCTCTTGCAGCTTTTACCTCATTTGTTACTAAACCACAGGAATGGGCCAAAATTCAAAAAGAGAAGTTAAGTATCTTAAATTTGACTTTTACTTAATCAATTTTGCTGTGTTAATTTTCAATAGGCAGCTCACTCTTTTTTGCATTATGCTGTTTGTTGTCTAAGTTAGAAAAGAGTTAAGAAAGTCATAAAAACTGGACAATAGGCTGAGCCCCGGTGGCGTAGTGATTGTGCACGGGACTGCAGCCCTCTGGGTTGGAGGTTCAAATCCAGCAGCAATGCTGGGCCTCCTACTCCCACCACCAGAGGGCAGTGATGCCAAAAAAAAAACTGGACAATAAGGCAAATGATACTTGTCCATAGAAATTTAAATTATATCCCCTAATTAATTATATCCCCTAATTAATTAATTATCATTAATTATGGCTCTGTGGAAACTGACTGGTTTTTCTTTATAAATTCTTCCCATTCTCCCTTTTCATGCTCCACTGAAATAATCATAACAACTCATTAATAAGTTAAGTAAAATCTTCAGCACCTACTCATTTTATATTTGTGTGACAGCCATGATTCTATTATTTAAAAATATATATAACATCTAAAGCTTATGCTTTTGTTCTAAAATTTCATCTTAGCTCTTTAGAGGGGAGGTGTTTAGGGTAGATCTGAGCGTCCCTGTGAAAAGTGTTATCATGATTCTTGTTTATAGATGGAGAAATTAACATTGAGAGGTGACTGATGTGCCCAGAGCCCCATAGTAAGGCACAAGCATAACCACCACACACTGCAGCTACCTCCCTGTAGCCACCTTCAGTCTGAGAGAGTACTGAGGCTCCTGCATGAATCATACCAACTTGAGCAAAAACGTGAGGCTCTTCCCAGCCTAGAAAGGAGCCTTGGTGGCATGGTTACAATCCAAAGAGTCAGCTGTTCAAAACCACCATCTGCTCCACAGGAGAAAGACAAGGCTTTCTACTCCCATAAATATGTTACAGTCTCAGAAACTCGCAGGGTTAGCAACAACTCAATGGCAGTGAGTTTGGGTGTTTTGGGTCCCAATATCTGGGTCCCAGATATTCTCAGCTATGCATTGTTCTACCAGAATGTCTCAATCCTCGGGGAACATCGTCCAGCGCAGCACATAATTTTTAGTTGGATTCTTGGAACCATCTGGCCAGCCAGCTTTGGGCCTTTTCACAACGGTAGATTCTAGTGCTTCTTTTCCAGATTCTTCAGTCTTATTCACAACCATTTATTTTACCTACCCAGAAGCTAATTCATTAAGAATCTGCACGGAATAATTCCAACATGAGAGACTGATAAGGAACAGCTTTCCGAAGTGACATTCTTAATTTATATTAATTACTGTTGGTTATGCTGTGAAACTGAAGTGTAAAGAAATTACACTTTCAGCAAGTAGCCAGGATTAGCATAACCATGTTACAGTTGAGCTGAAGTGTCTAAAGGATCAGAAGGTTACAATAGATTATTTAAATTGAGAATATTGTAACTACTCTGTAAAGGTAAAGTATTTATCAATGTTTTTCACTGAAAGCAAAGATAAAAATAAATTCTTGTAGAACTGCATCGTATCTGCCTAAACCACCACTAGCCTCTAGCTATTTCATAAATGGTTGTTAAAATTAATCTAGGTTTTGAGAATGATGAAAGCAACAAATGAACAAATGTGCTTGGCATACAATGGATGGATGTAGGGATTGTGATAAGAGTTATACAAGTCCCCCCAAAAATGACTTTTTTAAAAATCAATCTTGTAAGCAGTACTTATTAGATGATAAATACAAATATTTTTAATGAAAATGTCAAGTAGAAGGCTGAGCCACAGTGGCATAGTGGTTGTGTGTGGGACTGTGGCCCACTGGGTTGGCAGTTCAAATCCAGTAGCAGCTCTCCAGGAGCAAGGCTGGGCCTCCTACTCCCACCACAGGGCATGATGCCCACCCAAAAAAAAAAAAGAAAAAAAGAAAATGTCAAGTAGAAAGTTGGTCAGAAAAGAGGAAAAAAAATAAAAAGAAAGTTGGCCAGTTAGGAGGGAAGTGGCCCCTTTTAAAAAAACAAAACCAGTTTTGGCTGAGCACCACTGGTGTAAGTGGTTGAGTGCGGGACTGCGACCCGTAGACTTGGCAGTTCAAATCCAGCGGTGCCTCTCAGGAGCGGTGCTGGGTAGCTCCCACGACCACCAGAGGGCAGTGATGACCCCCCCCAAAAAAATTAAATAAATAAAACAAAAACAGATTCTTTAGAAAAGTAAATATCAAGAAAACAATGTTCCAAGAAAAGAAATATTACTACTATCACTAGTTATTAATTATTATTTTTAAACATTTAAACATGGGTTATAACCTTTTCATATCCTTTTATAAGCAGCTGTATCACCTTTCAATTCAATTCTTGTACTATCAGTATGCCTTCTGTAAAATCACTCTGCTTTTCATTTTCTACCTGAAGTGCCCTAGAATCCATAAGCCAGGTCCAGTGGTTTAAGAAGAAAAAAAGAAAAGAAAAAAAAAAGATTCAGAACAATATCTCATTCCAATCAGAAACTTAGGGATGGCAACGTTTGTATCCTCTTCAAGCAAAATCCAATTCTACTCCAGGGGAGACCCATTAACATGGCAAGATATCTCCAACCTTCCTCTTCTACGTCCTTCCTCCAGCCTCAGCTTGGCCCAGGAGGTACCTGCCTCACTCCCCGGTTCCAGCCCCCTTCACTTCAGTGCCTGTGACTCTTGCTCCACCTTATGTCCCTTTTCCATAGAGTCCTGATTCCCACTTGACAAACAGCTTCTTAAAATAAAATGAATTTCAACCAGAAGTTGGAAACATGAATAATCCATGTCTTCCTACTAAAGTTGAGCCATCCCTGATAATCAGCCTCTTAAATACTCATTTTTCACACATGTCAAAGGTGGCAACTCTCGTTCTCAAACTCTGTGGTTGTGGCTATGATTCGAAGGGGCCCAACTCCTAAACCCAAGTGTCTAGTAGAGTCCCAAAGGAGAAATTGCACATATTCTTTCTTCTTCAGAGGTAATATTTCCATTCTAACAGTTCCTTCCAGAGA
>PVJH01014428.1:0-56953 GCA_004026705.1 Nesogale talazaci
TCACTCTGTGCTGGAAGAGACCCCTAATGTCATGAGAGACCTGTCCCTGAAGAAGAGTATCAAACCTGGTAGAGGGGAAATGAAACAGAGGAAAGCACTCGACAAGGTAAACTGATGGCAATGGGTTCAACAATGGCCTCCAAAGTAAACATAATTTTGAAGGTGGTGCAGACAGGCCAGTGCTTTGTTCTGCTGTATCTTGAGTAACTATGAACTGGGGTCAACTACAAAACACCGAACAACAACACGGTCAGAATCAACTGGATGGAAGTGGGTGTTTTACATCTTTTTCTTGGCTGTCTTCTAATATGGAAATCTGAGCTGTCTTAAAATTTCAAAACAATAGTTCAGTTTTCTTTTGTTCTTGCTAGCATCTGGATAGGCGAGACTGACCATCCTTGGTGATTCTGACAATGCATATATTAAGGGCATAGATAGAAACAGGACATTTAAGGTTATAAGATATGAAAAAGTACAACAATCCTGGAACTAATAATAATAATAAATAGTTTATTAAGGGTTCAGGTGGTGGCCAGGTGGGGGATGGAGCAGATATCAAGCAGTTCAAGAAAAAAAGAAAAAGGATTACAAATTATGATAGCAACAATTGTACAACTAGACCTGCACTAATGGAACAACGCATTGTCATAATATCTGTAAGAGATTCCAATAAAATGTTAAAAAAGAGAGAGACAGAAGTAACATTGGATTTAGAAACTACTGTCAACTGTATGCTACCTCCAAGAACCCCCTCTTCAACATAAAAAACCCCAAAGGCATTGAAAAATAAAAGGATGTTTAGTCTTATGTGTTAGAAAAAGAAATAAGACTTGTGGAATTCCTGATCTTAGCCACATTTTTCTCTACACATGGTCACTAATTTGAAGGAGGTGACAGTGGGAGAAACTGATTATGTCATAGTCCAATTTGCTCTTTTTCACTTGCTTTTGTTCATAAAATGTCTCTTCTCTCCTTCAACAAAAAAACCTGGAGGATTATGGAGAGGTGGCTTTAGTTATATTTCAGAACTCGTCTGTGTCCTCTGAAGTAAATTCTTCTGGGGGGGAACAGGATGCTTTCCACATAGTTGGGATTGGGGTTGGCTGCTCAGATCTCTCTCCTGGTTCTCTGCTTCATGCCAGTATGCTGCATTCACATCCTGGACCTACCAGATTTAAGTCTGGTCCCTCTTTCCCTGAGGAGATGTAAGCAGTACCCTCCCCTCAGGTGGGTTAGTACCTTGCTACCTGGCTACCCATGTTTTTTACCACCTTCCCTTTTTAGTTGGCTACCATATATATTTCTGGATTTAGTCTGGCCCCTGCCATACTACCTGGACCTCACCCCACGAATGTTTGTGTACAGTAGCTTTTAGGAGCAATTGAAGGGGGAGTAACAGAATGGAGCCCATTCTGGCCCATCAAACCCTGAGGGTGATATCCCTGCTCATAACTGTCAATGCACAGAGAGGACCATAGGGTTGGCCCCATTATAAGACATAACATCCATCACTGACCCATAGCCCTGTGGGAGAAAACACTGGAGACATAGTGTGGAAATTGTGCCCAATCTGACCCCACCACAGGTAGGCAAAAGTCTAAGGGTGTGAAAAAAAGCAGCAAGGGGAACAGAATAAGGAAGTCCCAAGGGAAAACCACAAATAGACTTTGGGGCCACTACGTGACACCCCATCAGACTCAACCCAAAAACACTCCTACAGGTCAACAAATAGACTTGAACTATTCTTATTTTTGTAGTTTTTTTTTTTTTTTGGTCAATGTCACTGTTGTTGCTTTGCTTTCTTTTGTTGCTTTGTTTTTCTCTGCCTTATTTTTAGTGGATCATATTAACTCTGCAGGTTTATCTAGATAAGACAGGCAGGATAAGAAATCTGGAGGAGAAAACAACAGGACCGATGTTTTATTTTGGGGGGGGGGCGTTTCATAGGAGAGGCAGAGGTTGGGGGAAAGGAAATGGGTGTTAACAAACCCAGGGAAAAGGGAACAACAAGTGATCCAAAATCAGTGAGTAGGGCTTGAATTACTGAAACCCAAATGAAAGCTAAGGATGAATGTTGGATAAGAGGAAAGTAAAAGGAGGCATGTAAATATGTTTATATATGACCATGGAGAATTAGATCTATGTACATTTATATATTTGAAGGTTTAGTATTAAGGTAGCAGATGGACATTGGGCATCCACTCAATTTCGTCCTCAATGCAAGAACATTTTGTTTTATTCAACTGGCATTCCATGATGCTCACCTTTCTGACCAGATCACTGAAGACAAAGAGGATGCATAAGCAAATGTGCTGAAGAAAGCTGAAGTTGCACGCTGCCCTGGCAAAAGATATAGTATCTGGGGTCTTAAAGACTGGAAGATAAACAAGCGGCCATCTAGTTCAGAATCAACAAAGCCAGTATGGAATAAGCACACCAACCTATGTGATCATGAGGTTTCAATGGAATCAGGTATTGGGCATCAAAGAACAAAAAAGGATTTCATTGTGAATGAGGGAGAGTGTGGAGTGGAGACCCAAAGCCAACTGTAGATAACTGGACATTCCCTTACAAAAGGGTTGCAGGGAGGTGAGGATAGCACGGATGAAACCCAACTTTCCTCTAGTTCTTTACTGCTTCCTCTCTCCCTTCCCTCCACTATCATGATCCCAACTCTACCTTACAAATCTGACTAGTCCAGAGGATGCACACTGGTACAGACAGGAATTGGAAACACAGGGAGTCCAGAACAGATGAACCCTTCATTCCCATTGGTGAGAGTGGCAATATCAGGAGGGTAGAAGGAAAGTGGGTTAAAAGGGGGAAGTGATCACAAGGATCTACCCATAACCTCTTCCCTGGGGGGTCAACAACAGAAAAATGAGTGACGGGAGATGTCGGGCAGTATAAGGTATGACAAAATAAAGACAATTTATAAATTATCAAAAGTTCAGGGGTGGGGGCAGAGAGGGAGGGGGAAAATGAGGAGCTGATACGAAGGGCTCAAGTAGAAAGAAAATGTTTTGAGAATGATGATGGCAACAAATGTAGAAATGTGCTTGTCACAATGAGTGTATGCGTGGATTGTGATTAAGAATTCTATAAGCCTTCAATAAAATGATTTAAAACAAACACACAAATACGTCCTTGAACCTCTGATGGTAGGACTGCAATGAAAGATAATGGAAGCTAAGCATTCTCAACAAAGATAATGGAAGCTAAGCATTCTCTGCATGGACTGATTGTATCTTTGGCAATATTAAATCAAAAGGCATAGAGTATGACCTCTTTCACCATACTTATCTTTCAATCTTTATGTTGAGCAAATAATTCAAGATGCTAGACTACATGAAATAAAAAAAACACCAGGTTTGGAAGAAGGCTCTTAACAACCTTGCAGATGACACAACCTTGCTTACTAGAAGTTAAGAGGACTTGAAGCACTGCCTAATGAAGATGAAGGAATGCAGCCTTCAGAATGGATTACAACTCAATATAACTCACTCCCAATGAGCTTATTTATGTGGATTTCCCAAGCTGTAACTCTTTTTGTTTGTTTGTTTGTTTTGGGGGGCATCACTGCCCTTTGGTGGTGGGAGAATGAGGCCCAGCCTTGCTCCTGGAGAGCTGCTGCTGGATTTGAACCTCCAACCCTGCGTGCCGCAGTCCTGCGCACATGTAACTCTTTACAGAAGTAGAAAGTCTCATCCCTTGGAACTCATATACACTGTAAATGAACTTGTAAATATATACAATGATATGGGAATAGACACCACATAACACCAGCAATACTGTTGTTAGACATATATCCCAAAGAAATAAGAGACAAGACACAAAAGTGCATAGATGCTCCAAAACAGTTCACAGTACCAAGAAACTGGAATGGAAGGAGAACCTTGCAGGATCACATTAAGACCAGGAAAAGGGAGCATTTACATTTGGAAGAAGACACACATATGTCGCTTGGTGAGTGTAGTGAATGATTGAGGAGAAGCAACCTTATATCCATAACGGATGCTAAACAATGATTTTAGGGAACCTAGGGTGACAATAGATGAATTTTTGTGTTCCTGGATCGACACTACAAATGCGTGTCTATTCAACCCACCACAGTGAATCACACCATGGATTAAGCACCATGATGACCTTTGATGCTGACATTGCAAACAGCATGGCATTCCCCTGTGGCTACATCAGAAAGACTCAACATAGAGGTCTGCTGTGTCCGTGGACTGAGGACTGAGGTACTCTGATGGAAGAGGAAGCAGTGAGTAGCCACTCTGGGGCTGTGTATGTGATGGGTCATTGGACCTTGGGGGGAATCCCTGGCTTGGTATGTGTCCAATGCAAGAGACCCAGAATCAAGGTATATTTAGTACCTCAGTACCTTGTTGCCTCCCTCACATTGATATGACAGGTTTTGATCTCTTGGACAGGGATCTGCACATGCAAAAATTGATCGAGAAAGTTTTCCTCTGGCACCACTCTCCATGCTTAGGGTAAACAGAGCTCAATCAATTGGTAGATCAAACGGTGCAGCTCTCAGAGAAACTATGCTTGCATAGACTCCTCATATTGCAGTGTCTAGAGTATTGTGTCCACACTACAACTTTATATTTGAAAGATTGTTGATGTTAACATCATCAATGTAATTGCATTATTCTCGAGGGAGATGATAGGCAATGTTTTCTTTTTTGTTTCTTTGGTCCCCCCCCCCCCTTTGTTTGCTGGTTGTTTTGTTGCTGTTGAGTTTAGTCTGGTGAGATTTTGTCGCTATACCTGCCAAAGTAAACCAGTCATGCATGACCCATATACAAGCAGATGTATTGTGGGTTCCCACTTACCTGTAGCCCCAGTCCAAGAACAGTTAGCTTGGATAATATGACCCTTCTTGATACTTACCTTTATGAAATGATCCTTGAAGATAAGGGTACTAGAACAAAGTGTGGTGAAGAAAGTACATGGTTATCGGTTATCTGATGGAATAGGATCTGGGGTCTTAAACACTTTGTATTTATAAAATTAGCCATCTACGTGAGAAGTCAACCTCATCCTCATAGAAAAAGCACACCAGCTTGTGTAAACAAAAGATGACAATAACAAAATCCAAATATGACAAAGGAAAAGTTTGAGAGCTTAAACTGTGAACACCTAATTTGTAGAAGGCTATGGAGGACTATGGTGGTCCAAATCCCAACCGTAGAGTATTGGACTGCCCAGTTTGTGAAGCACAGAAGTAGTAGATACATAGAGATAATAACTGATGCAAAGACTTATTGGGGATGGGGGTTGAGTGGGAATTAGGGAGGCTGAGGTATGTTGGGAAGCAAACAGTGAATGTAAGTGGGGGAAAGAAGCACTAGAACTGTGATTATGTATATACAACTCATTTTAAAAGTGACCCTGGAAATGTATGATTTGTGAATGCTCTATGAAGAAACACACACACACACACACACACACACACGACCAAACTTGACTAATGGTTGCCATAGGTGAAAGAGAAAGAATTGTTGTATGAGCGCATTGAGTTTATGTCAATGGTGGTTGTGGCAGTCACCTAATCTGGTGTCAATTTGAGGATTAAAAGTGTAGGGGTGGAGTCTAGCCTGTAATCTGGTGATAGGCAATGAGACCTCTGTGTGGGCATGACTTTCTCCTGAGAATTCTTGGAAATTCAGCTGCATTTCCCCCTTAAGAGGTGAGAGACTCACTCCTCAATCCCTTGGAGATGCTGTACTGACAAGACACAAGGCTGACTCCCTGGTGGACATTGTATCTAAGACACATGGCAGTATTCTGATAGACCCTGAGCCTTGGAAACTGAAGGAACCATCAGGAAATCCCTGCCAGCGCTGAGATGCTTCTACTGCCTCTGGATACACAAGACAGAACCCAATGATTTATGATTGTGGACCCAATGGTTATAGCATTATTGCATGTATTCTGTGAGTCTGCAGAAGACTTTATAGACTGATATCAGACATATAGGCTAATATCAGACTTAAGACCTTGGACAAGAGTGGCTTGGGATATTTTCTTAATGTACAGTTGCTCTTGTATATAGACCTCTCCCTTATATACATATGTGTGTCTGTGGATTTGTTTCTCTAGTCTACCCTGGAAATGTATGATTTGTGAAGCATGCACCCATACAAAGAGAAAGAGTTGCTGTATGAGAGCATTGTGCTTATGTCAATGGTGGTAAAATAGTTACTGAGGGTCTAAGTGGAGAGAGAATGTTTTGAGAGTGATAATGGCAACAAGTGTGCAAATGTGGCCTGCATATAATTGATGTACATATGGATCGTGATGGGAGTTGTATGAGCCCCCATCAAAATGATTCATTAAAAGGGGGGAGGAAGAGGAGCTTATAGCAAGGGCTCAAGTAGAAAGTATTTGGAAATGAAGATGGCAATTGTGTACAAATATTTTGGATACAAATGATGTATTGAATGTTATAAGAGCTGTAACAGCCCCCAATAAAATCATTGAAAAAAACAATGAACTTAAAGAGTTTAAAAAATGACACTGAATTGTAGTAGAAGTTGTGGAATTGAAGAATGTTTTGTTGTGTACACTTTAACCACAGTTAGAGAAACAATAATTACATGAACAACAGTGAATATGCAAAAGAAGTAAATATTCTAGAATTGAATATGATGACAATTTTACAACTTTTCTTGATAGATTGCATTATTGAATTGTATGGCTTGTGGATAAAATGCTAACTAAACTATTAAAATAAAATTTAATCAAAAAGATAAAAAAAGGTCTCAACTTTCTTTCTCAAAGTGTCTGGTGTTTTTTAAAATTTTATTTTATTTTTAGCAGCCCAAATGCATAACTGATATGTCATGAGTGCTCTTGTAATTGAAAAGAAAATAAAAATTCTCACAAGTAGACCAATAGTCAACACTACAATAAGTGGAGAAAAGGTTGATATTGCCAAGGACATCATTTTACCTTGTTTGGATCCATAAGCAACACTTCTGGAAGTAATAGTGTTAAGCAGCATGTATGTCAACTTGAGGAGAAGGTGAGCCTAGCTGAAGCCATGGTATTTACAATCATTGTATATGCCAAAGTTGGACAATGAAGAAGAATTTAAACTTTACAAATTATTGTTCTGGTGGAGAATATTGGAAATATTGAAGGAGTACTGAAGTATGAATAAACAAATATTTTTGGAAAAGCTATAGTAAGACTGCTCTTTAGAAGGGAGGATAGAGACTTCATTTCCTGTGTTTTGGAAATAGTATCAAGAGACACCACTACTTGGAGAAGGACATCATGCATGGGAAAGTAGATAGAGGGTCATTGAAAAAGAGGAAGACAGTCAAGGAGATGGATTGACACAATGGCTGCAATAATGGGATCAAAAATAGCAATTGTCAGGACGGCTCAGGATAGGGCAGTATTTTGTTTTGTTGTACAGTGGTTCTCAAGCTGTGGGTCTCAACCCCTTTGTGGGTCAAATGCCCCTTTCAGAGGTCTCCAGATTCATAACAGTAGCAAAATTACAGTTATTAAGTAGCAATGGAAATCATTTTATAGTTCATGGTCACCACCATGAGGAACTATACGAAGGGGTCACAGCATTAGGCAGGTTGAGAACCACTGATGTAGTAGGTTTTGCTGTGACTTGGAACCTGTTTGATGACACTTAACAACAGCAACCAAAAATGTAAGCATCCCAGTGCTAGAACTGTATCCAGAAGAAACAGGCCTAAACCCATGGACATAGAATTGGTCCTGACCATAATGACCCCCATAAGACAGAACAGATGAGCTCGTTTGAGTTTCTGAGATTGTAAATCTTTGTGGGAGTAAAAGGACTCATATTTCTTCCTTGAAATAGCCGGGGGATTTGAACCACTTGCAGTTTAACAGTCCAGTGATTAATTCACAGCCTGACCAGAGCTCCTTAAAGTAAGGTTTAGTGCCCGGAAAGAGTTCCCCAATGGCTCAAATGATTGAATTTACTAACTAATTTACTAACAGGAAAGTTTGTTTGAATTTACCCTAGTATTTCTGTGCATGAGAATGATCTAGTGATCTGCTGTTATTGAGATCACATAAGATCAAGCTGAGTTGGAATCAACTCTGTGACATTCAACAGTCATCAGGATATCAGGCAGAGTCTCAGATGCACTTGAAACCTCACTTTTGCTTGGCTTGTTCCTAATGACAGCAGTTTCCAGAAAGAAGGCCCCTGTTGGCACAAATACTTAAGCTCTTAACTAAAAGATTTTCACTTAGTTGGTGATTCAAAGCCAAAAACCATTCACCTGTTCTAACTTTCAAAAAAGCTTTATTTCTTCATGGCTATATATAAAGATAATATAATATAAAGTTAATAAAGATAACTATATAAATATGTAATATTGACTTAAGACAAGGCAGCGCTCTTAGTTTGAATAGCAAGATCTGCGTGCTGTACTTCAATTGTTCAAATGTTCTTATAAAAATGGTTATGAAAAAGTGGCTGTTCACACAAGTACATGGGCAATCTTAAACATTGATAAGTTGGCTGTCTTCCCGTTAACTTGAGAACAGAGGCTGATTCACACTTTGGAAGTGGGGCCAACAATCTCAGGAATGCAAATAGAGTTGGAAACCTGTGCCCTTGTATCCCTTTCACAGTCTTCTACAGCAAAATGGATTGCTTTGCAATTGTAAAGTGAAAAAAAAAAAAAGAATAGGGAAGAAAAGACTGTATTGCCTTTGTCTGACAGTGGTCTGAGTATAGGGTGCTTTCTTTTCGTTGAAGAGTGGGATCTTAATGGGCACTCCTATTCCCTAGAGGCAGCCTCTGAAAGCTCCCCTTGTCCTACTGGCCTTCTTTAGAAGGATCCATTGTTCTCTCCAGTAGTTACCACTCTTCCCTTTATCCTTTCTTTTGGATCTCTTAGTGTTTGCCTAATCAGAATATTTTAATCCCTAATGCAGTGACTTGGTGTAATTTATCTCATTAAGCCTCTCCTATTTTCTTCTGTTTACATGACTTACATTATTGTGTTTTATAGGGTTTAAACCAACAAGCCTTTCCTTTGTTCCATTGTTTCAGCTGTCCTCCCAAAATCAACAAATGAACTTTTATCTTTCCAATCCTGTACCTCACCTACTTGTCATTCAGTTTGTAGAGATTGCTTGAAGAGCATGTTCCTTCAAAAACAAAGCAGGGATTCATTTTTATGACTTAGAAACAAACATTACCTTTCTTCAAAGATCCTAGTCATCTTTATAAAAGTGTATAGAATACCAAAAACTCATCAGTTCAGGAAGAAACAATCACATACTTTTTTGTGGGTTGAAAGCCCAAAGTCCCCTATTAGTATAGCCCCTTGGCCTAACTTGTATGTCTGTTCTAGTAAATACAGTATTCTAGAAACAAAGAATCTGAGCACAGATAGGCCTTGTGGAGATTATGTCCTCTAAGCCTTTGCCTTTACAGCAAGACCACACCTAATTTATGCCCCACAGAGATTCTCTCTTGTCTTCAAGATAGACAAAAGATAACCTTCTTTGAAACAGAGTCACAATTGAATTGTGAGATCAGAAGTTTCCTTTCTAAAAATCCAGCCTACTAAAAACTTTATATGTCACTTCCTCAAGAAACCTTGGTATTGTGATGATTAAAGTGTTCAGCTATTAATGAAAAGGCAGCAGTTTGAACCCTCCAGTGACGCCATGGGAGGGAAATGTGGCAGTCAGTTTCTGTAAAACCTTAGAAACTCTGGGCAGTTCTAACCTGTCTCAGAATCAACTCAATGGTATACGGATTTGGTTTTGATGACTTCCTCTATTACTCTGTACCTCTTGCAGTTTGAAAGCAACTGCTTCCCCATCTTAAGGAAACCCACGTGAACTGAGAACAATCATTTCCTATAAGGCAGTGATTCTCAGACTTTACTGTGCATCAGAATCACCTGAGGGGCCTGCTAAAAACTTATTGTACTCCCAGAGTATCTAATCCCAGATGTCTGAGCACTTCAATTTTTCAAAAGTTCCTAAATGATGATAATCCTGTTGGGTCAAGGTCTACATTTTGAGAACTGTTAAGGAAAGTCAGTGCTAAAAGCTCTAAATAAAAATATGAGGATACTTAAATATGTAGGCAATGGAAAGCATAGAACAAGGTAAACTCCATATGGAAAATGCCAATTGTCTGTCAGACGAATTATAATATATATTTGAGGAGAAGCCAATCTGAATATCAGCCAAGGCACCGAATTTTACCACAAAAAAATTGCATCAAAACTCTACCAAAATACTTGGCTTATAAACGAGTATATATGGTATTTGCTATCACAGAACTCACAAGTTCAATGTCCATTGTCAGGCAGGGAGCAGTTTTTGAAGAGACTTGCTGTTCACACAGAGAACTGGGTAGGCACAGAAGACACACAGAGTGTGCAGACTCAGTGGGAAAGCGTTTAGCCCTATGAGAAAACCCCTTTTGGAACTGAAAATTTGATAAGTACTTCCTAATTAATTATTTAAAACATTTTAGCTTGGGTAAAAGGATACAGAGTTTACAACACGCATCTGCTGAGGATGTGAATGCAGTGTGATGGCATGGAACAGGGAACCAGTGGAGGGGTCTGAGGCTCTAATCCCAATCTTAACTACATGGACAGCTGCTTCTCCCCGCAGGGGAATTTGCTTTGGAGGACAACATTGAAGCTGCAACTTGGGGAGTGGGACATGACTAACCAGAGCACATGAGAACAAATGAAGGTGGAGGAAGAGAGAGTGGAGTGCTGCCTGGCCCTCTGAGCCTTGAGGATGATGTCCCCACTTAGAATAGCCAATGCACAGAGAGGACCATATGACCCACCCCACTCTGAAACACAGTGTCCTTTGCTGACCCTATATCTTATAGGGACAACAATGGAGAAGCAGGGTTGGGATTGTACCCTGTCTGACCCCAATACACCAAGGAAAAACACCAATGTTATGCAGCAGACTAGCAGTGGGAGCAGAGCATGGAGTTCCCGAGGAAGGGCCAAGGATACACTTTGGGGTCAGGGTGTGGCACCCCATTGGACTCAACTGAAGGACATTCCTGGAAGTCAATGAACAGACCTTGAACTATTTACAAGTTTTTATTTTGTTAATATTATTTTTATTGTTTTGCTTATTTATAAATATTTTTTTGAACATTGGGTTTTCTTGTTGTTATCCTTTTTTCCTTGGTTGCTTCATCTTAGGAGGTCTTCTGTTTGTTTTTTTTTTTTTGGTACAAATTGTTATCTCTGTAAATCTATCTAGAAAAGATAGGCTGGATGAACAGTCAGGAGGAGAAAACAATGGGACTGATGGTTCTGAGGGGACATGGGAGATGGGGAGGTGGGGAATAGGAGGTGGTGTTGACCAACCCAGGGATAAGGAAACAAAAAATGATTTAAAATCAGTGACAAGGTGGGTATGAAAGGCCTGATAGGGATTTATCAAGAGAAATGTAACAGAGAAATTACCAAAACCCAAAGGAAAACTGAGCATGAGAGTGGGACAAGAGGACAGTTAAAGGAAATAGAGGAAAGAACTGGGGAGAAAAGTGCATTTATAGAGATCTAAATACAGGAATGCATATAGGTGATAATGGGGAAATAGAAATGTGTGTACATACTTATAGGGTTAGCAGAAATAGATATATGTGTACATATTTATAGGGTTAGCAGATGGGCATACTTTAGGATTAGCAAATGGGCATTGGACCTCCACTCAAGTACTTGCTCAATGCAGGAACTTTTTACTTTGTTCTATTAAATTGGCATTTCATGATGCTCACCTTCCCGATACAATCAATCACTGAAGACAAATGTGTGCATAAGCAAAAGTAGTAGAGAAAGCTGATGGTACCCTGCTATCAAAAGATATAGTGTCTGGGGTCTGAAAGGCTTGAATGTAAATAAGTGGCTTTCTAGCTCAGAAGCAACAAAGCTCACAAGGAAGAAGCACACCCGCCTTTCAGGACCACAAGTTGTCAAAGGAACCAGATATCAGGTATCAAAGCACTAAAAATTATATCATTATAAATGAGGGGGAGTACAGATTGGTGACCCAATGCCCATCTGTAGGTGAAGCAACATCCTCTTACAGAAGGATCACAGGGAGACGAGCCAGTTAAGGTACAGTGTGGCAAAAATGAAATATACAACTTTCCTCTAGTTCTGAATTGCTTCCTCTTCCCAACTATCATGATCCCAATTCTACCTTACAAATCCAGCTAGACCAGGGGATGTAGACGGGAACCAGAAACATGAGGAATTCAGGACAGATGATCCTTTCAGGACCAGTGGTGAGAGTGGTGATACCGGGATGGTGGAAGGAAGGTGGAGCAGAAAGAGGGAACCAATTACTGAATTTGCATATAACCTCCTTTTTGGGGTACAGACAACAGAGAGGTAGGTGAAGGGACACATCAGACAATGTACAATAATGCAAAATAATGATAATCTGTAAATGATTAAGGGTTCATGAGGAACAAGGTATGGGGAGGGAGGGGAAATATGAGGAGTTGATACCAAGGGCATAAGTAGAAGGAGAATGTTTTGAGAATGATGATGGCAACAAATGTACAAATGTGGTCTGCATGCAATAGACGTATGTATTGATCATGATAAGAGTTGTATGAATCCCCAATAAAATGATTTTTTAAAAAACTCTACAGATAATTAGTTTTCCATTCAACAATTTGTAACATCTTATTTCATGACAGTTGTGTCACTGTCCTCTCAGGGCATTAGCACACTTCCCACTTCACTTCTGGACTCCCTGTTTCCTGTCCCTTCCCACCTTCTGCATTTGTTTGTGGCACATATTGCCCATTGGGTCTGATTTGGTTGATAGATTCAGGGAGTACATTCTTGTCTGGTGTTACCCTATCAACCTGTGTACTATGAGGCTGAAAGTTGATCCTCAGGGATGGATATAGTTCTAGACTAAAGAATGTCTAAGACCCACAGTCTTGAAGGTTCCACCAGTCTCTTTCAAACCAGGTGAGTACATTTTATGTTTTGTTTTGTTGTATGCTTTGAATTTTGTTCTATTCCTCCATTCTCTCTCCAGAAACATCTAACCCTGATAAGCTGTTCCTTAAAATGGGGGGATGTGGGACAGAGTAGTGTCCTCTCCCATTAAAAAGAACAGTAGAATGAAAAAGGGACATGAAGTTTTTTTGAATGTTTAGTCTTCAATTTTCTCCAAAAGGGAATGGCAAATGCAATTGTGAACACAAAGCTGGGGAGACTAGAGCAATAAATGACATTCAAGTTAGTTTTCAAAGCTGGATCTACTGCTGAAACTACCATTTGATATAGAATATGAAGAGAGATTTAATAAGACTCTACATGGGGGTAATCAGAGATTAAAATAAATAAAAACAAGAATAAAGAGCAGCCATCCACAATCCTTGTGCTTTCCTCAGAGACTCCTCCACATGTTTTACTCGTTTCCAGCTGGGGTTAGAGCCCTGCTCTCTCTCCTAGTTTCTCAGTGAGCAAACCCCTTTTCCTGGAAAACTCTGAAATGCTATAATGGAAGATTTGTAAAAATAGTTGGCAAAAATAAAACCAAAATGAAAGTACAAAAGTTGAGCCATGGAGATAAATAGAATAGGCGTCTAGCTCCATCTTTTGTTAACTATCCAGCCTTGATCACATTGCTTAATTTCTCAGGCCATTATTTTTATATTTAAACAGAAAATTCATTTCTCGGAAAGATAAAGAAATCTCACATGGTTCAGCTCTTATCTGCCTATTTTTCTTTCATTTATATTATGTTTTTCATGTTCCATTCTGGCAGGAAGAGGTAAAACCAGAATGAACCGACAGAAGTGTCCACTTTATTCTTGCAATACTGCCTCTTCCTATACAAAATTTTGTAATTTGTAGTTTCTAGAAAAACCTTAAGTTTTTAAGATTAAGAATTAATCTTAAGATTAATTCTTAAGATTAAGAATATCAGGGATATTTCCCAGAGTTTATACCAGTCTTACTATATTTGTTACTTTCCCACAGTTAGAAGACGAGGCTATTTAAACATTTCACCCTTGACTTTTGATTTCCTTACCAAAAGTTTCTTTTCAGGAACCTGAGAATTTTCATATTTAATCCTTAAGGTCTGTACTTAACTATTTGGCTTGGAATGTAAACCAAATGATCACTTTCATTGTCCTCCAACACAAAAGGCGAGTCTCTCTCAGTATAGAATTCATCCCCAAAGACTCTATCCTCTCCTGAAAAACGTTCTCATTTGGCCTGATGGGAAATCTAGGGGGAGAAAAGAGAGGTTTAAGTGAATCTGAATAACTTCGGAAAATGTAATTTTTAAAATTCCATCAACCTGATAGAATTATTTAACTGTAACTGTGATTGCAAAAACTTGGAAATTCTCTTTGAACATTCTCTCTGTGGGATAGTCTTGCTTTCTTCTTCATGCCATTAACCAAAAAGTCAAGCTCTCTTAGGGGGGAGGGAGGAAAAACAAAAAAGAAGCTGATGGCAAGGGTTCTATAGAAAGTAAATGCCGTGATGTCTCAAAAACAAAACAAAACAAAAAAAAAGAAAGTAAATGTCTAGAAAAGAATGAAGGCAGCATATGTACAAAGATGCCTGATTCAATCAATGTATGGATTATGATAAGAGTTGTATGAGCCCCTGACCAAATGATGTTTTAAAAAAGAATCACAAACGTGCTCATTTATATTATCTAAGGGGTGATTTTACACTTTAATGACAGACTTGAGTCTTGCAACCTATATCCTATGCCCTGCCAGCCCTAAAGTACATAGTCTCTGCTCCCATAGCAAAGGCTTACCCCCCCCCTGTAGTAGAGTATGTACTCCAGGAGATCAGGTACTAGATCCCATTTGTTAGCTTTCCTACAGTCAGCCTCTAGCACAAGGCCTTTCTTATACAGGAGGCACAATAAATATATTTAAAAAAAGAGGATGTAAAGAAATTTTAAAATCACCTATCTTACCAGGCTGTGAAAACGATTAAATAAGAATAAGGTAAGGTATATAAAGATCACAGGACAAAGAACAAAGTCGGTGGCCAACCATGTCGGCAGCACTTATTGTTATTATTCTCTGACTTTGCATAGTCGGTGTTTTTAAGCCTTTTCTTTGGGCTTGAAAATGTTTTCTCTTGTCTGGTCCTGGGTTGAGCTTTTGTACATCAATTGTCCCACCCTCTCTTGTCCCCTGGCTTTGTCCTGTGGGTGAGAAACACATTCTACTTTCTGTCTGGATTCCTTCCTTGGGCTCAGATTCTTAGCAAGTTTTTTCTACTTTTCCTAGAACTTTCCATGAACGGAACTCTCTTCCAGGATGATCAATCTTCCTTAGAGCCTTTTTCTCTGATAATGAGTCTCTGTGAAGGTTATTGCTTGTAAACTCGTCATAACCTTAGTTAACCCTCCTTTAACCTGTCCTTAGGGCTTTGCCTCACTAGTGGTGTCAAGTGCCCTCACTTGACTTATGACTTGTAGTGACCCCACATGTACCACACAGCATTGCCAAGTCCTGTGCCATCCTCAGAACAGTTGCCAAATTTGAGCTCAGGGTTGCAGACAGTGGGGTGTGGTGCAAGGTGTGGTGAAGGGAAAATTACTTGGTTATACCTCATAGCCAAAGACTTTGTGCATCCCACCAAATGTCTGAGTGGAAACATGAAAATAAGCTGTAGAGGACTCTGAGGAGGAGGTCGGTCAGTTTAACTCTTCCTCTAGGTATAAATGAACCATTTTAAAAGCAGAAAGAGAGAATTCCAGAGAGGCAAGAAAGAAGAGCCACCATCCCGGCATGTGTGAGATCCCTGTGTGAAGCGGCAGCAGGAGAGAAAATGAAGAAACCATTAGGCAGAACAGGTGGGTGTCCTGTCCACTAATGAGAGCACAGTCCATGGGACCACAAGAGGGATGACCAAGAGGCCAAGCACTAGAGAGAGATGTGCTTGCTTTTCAACAAGCTGTGATTTGCATACAGCCAGAATACAAAATCAGGAAGTATTAAAGGTAGTCATTGGTCTGCTTTACAGCAACACCTCTCCTCAACCAATAACTAAGTCTCTGTCTCTGTCGTCCTCAGCTGCTCAGCCAATCATTGTCCCTTGGCCTCTGCTCTACTCATGACCTGAAAATTCCACTGTCTGCACATCATCTCTGTGTTGCTCCTCAGTTCTGTCTCCTGGTCTCAGAATCCTCTTGCTGTCGCTTGGTCTTCAGCACTTCAGGGCGGGATTTCAAATATATTCTGCTGGTGGCTCACTGTTCTCAATTATCCTTGCAATTTTCTCAGTTCCTGTTCCTGAGATAGCTGTTTTATAGACGGGGGCGGGGGGAGGGGGTGGCCTTAAATGGACCAATCCCTTCTATTATTGTTTACCGTGCCCTACTTGCACAGTCATACCCTGTCATTTAGTTAGAGTTGTGGAGACATAGAGAGAAGGACCATATTAAGATCATTAACTTCACCTTGAATAGACACTGGAAATAAACACATTTGTATTCAGTTCTGTCTCTGCTACTTGTAGGACCTTATGAAGCTAATTAAGTTCTCTGAGCTTCTGTTTCCCAATCTTCATGTAAGGATGTTCATATAACTAAACTTTGGGAAACATACAAGGAGCTTCAAGAAGTTCATACACGATGGTATTTAGAGATAACAAATTTATTTTCTTCTGTTATTTCCTTATGGTACCAGTGTCTCCCTGTAACATCAGCACATTTGGCTTCTGTTTCGCCCCATGTGAACATGTGGGACATTGTCCTGCAGCAAGAACCTCGTGACTTTAGTCAGCTTATTGGGAAATGTAAGCAGCAAGCCTCTGAAGTAGAGCATATGGTGTCACACACAGCCTCTTCTTAGATTGCCTGCTCTCTTTCTTCCATAGCTTTGTTTTGGCAGGTGGATCCCTGCCTCCCCTAGTTCACACATTTCCTCACATCTCCCCACCCCGACCCCTTACTCCTTGTAGCACAAATAAATGGATCCAGTCATTTCGCCCGCAAAGAGAGTACCAATTTCCTCCATCTCTTAACAAGCAAAGTTAGGACAGTGACGCCAAGCTCTTTGGGTGTTGGTCGGAATTAAATGAGGTAATGTATCGGCAAGCTCCTGGCGCGTAGAAGGCGTTCTTTAAATGTTAGTTCCTTCCTCTGCTGACTCTTCCTTTAAGATCTCAAGGAATGAGGAGCAATAAGGAGAGACAGTTTGTGGTAAGGATGAGGTTAGGTAAAGCATTCCGAAAGCCCATCTCTTTAACCAGCGGGCTTCAGTAGGGTAAAAAAGATGGCTTGCTAAGAGCAACTGGAAAAGGAGGGGGGCAAAGGGCTGAAGCTAAATGAAACTGATTTCTATTGGAGTCCTTGCAAGAGGATTTAGCTACTAAAACAGCAGTTCCAATACAGAAGTCTTCAGGTTCTTGAAAACATTATTAAATCACTCATACACCATAAATGATCCTAATTTTATTAACTTTTCCTCTCAGACCAGGTGTTATTCTTTTTTAAAAAATCATCTTATTGGGGCCTCATACAGCTCTTCTCACAATCTATCCATCCATCCATTGTGTCAAGTACACTTGTACATTTGTTGGCATCATCATTTTGAAAACATTTTCTTTCTACCAAGGTGTTGCTCTTTGTTTTTTAAATCATTTTATTGGGGGCTCATACAACTATTATCATAATCCATGCATCCATCCATTGTGTCCAGCACATTGGTAGATTTGTTGCCCTCATCATTCTCAAAATATTTTCTTTCTATTTGAGTCCTGGGTATCAGCTCCTCAATATCCCCTACTCCCCACCCGTCCTCCCTCATGAACCCTTGAGATTTAAAAAAATTATTTTTATTTTGTAATGTTTCCCTTCACCCACTTTCCTTTTGTCCATTCTCCATGGAGGGAGTTATATGCAGGTCCTTGTTATCAGTTCCTCCTTTCTACCCAACCTTCCCCTTACCCCCCTGTATCGCCACTCTCACCACCGGTCCTGAGGGGTTCATCTGTCCTGGATTCCCTGTGTTTCCAGCTCCTATCTGTACCTGTGTACAAGCTCTGGTCTAGCTGGATTTGTAAGGTAGAATTGGGATCATGTTAGTGTGGGGGAGGAAGCATTTAAGATGAAGTGACCAGAAGTCCCGCTTTTGGCTGGACAGTTCCAATTTTAAACAAATTTTTCCATATCCCGAGGTGTTTTTAAAAGTCCTGATTTTTGGAAAGAGTGAACAACAAGGTAGGGAATGGCAGGAGAACAGGAAGGGAAAACACCCCCTGCCCTGCCTCCCCAGTCAATGGTGCCTACTTTACCAATGTTAAAATCCGGTCACTTGAATTTAAGAACTAGAGGAAAGTTGTGTGTTTCATCCTGCCTATCTTGTCTCCTCCTCACGACCCTTCTCTAAGGGGATGTCCAGTTGCCTACAGATGGGCTTTGGGTCTCCACCCACACTCCTGCTCATGCATAAGGATATGATTTTTGTTCTTTGATACCTGGTATCTGATCCCTGTGATCACACAGGCTGGTGTGCTTCCTCCATGTGGGCCTTGTTGCTTCTCAGCTAGATGGCTATCTTGCTTATCTTCAAGCCTTTAAGATCCCAGAATCTATATCTTTTGATAGAGGCTACACATCAAGTAATCCTTTTTTTTTTCTTGGGGGGGGGGGGCATCACTGCTCTCCTGTGGTGGGAGTAGGAGGCCCAGCCCCACTGCTGGAATTGAACCTCCGTCCCAGTGGGCCGCAGTCCCGCGCACAACCACTACACCACCGGAGCTCAGCCCTAAGTATTTCTTATAAGGTTCCTCCTTAGCATAAAGACTCAGGCACACGACTGACATCAGAAGCTTCTGCAATCAGCATGGCAAAGCCAAGACCATGTTCTGCCACATTCCCAGCCTTCTTCAAAGCGAGGCTATTCTTAGTCTTCTGTGCAGGACTCAGAATTGGAGATTTTAGCAAGACTCTGTGTGCAACAACAGATTGACTTAGGGAATGCTGATTCATATCTATTGAGACCTATTGTTTATTTATTTAGTTTTAAATGCAGAGTTTTATTTTAAACAACCTCTTCTAACAGAGCTAATATTCACAAGTGCATTCTTTCCTATTTTGCTATCAGCCAAGATCCTTCTCGGTGTTGTGAAAACAAAGGGTTGTCATTAGTCAATGCCAAATTGTATCTTAACATCTCAGGTGGCCCTTTATGTCATCACCAACTGTCCTCAGTTCACTAAGAGAAATCTCTCTCTCTCTCTCTGTGCATCTCTCTCTCCCCAGATCAGTGGATCTCAAGCTGTGGGTTGCAAACCCTTTGGGGGTTGAATGACCCTTTCACAGGGGTCACCCAATTCATAACAGTAGCAAAATTACTGTTATGAAGTAGCAATGAAATTAATTTTATGGTTGAGGGGTCACTAAACCATGAGGAACTGTATTAAAGGGTCAGGGCATTAGCAAGGTTGACAACCACTGCTATGGCTAGTCTTTATTTCCAGAATAAAGATATGTTGAAGAGTAACAATAGTTGTCTGTGAGGTTGAGTCACTTAGGGCTAAAAATTACTGGAAAGCATTTTTAATAATTTAACTGTTTGGAAAGTGGTGGCTTAATAACGTTTTCTCCAAGTATGAAAATAATTTGTGTTCAGCTTGGAAGACATAAAAAAATAAAAGTGTAAACAAAGGTATGTGTAAATCCCCCCACCATCAGAAACTCCCCTGCTGTTAACACCTGGGTGCATTTCCCTAAGGTTTCTTTTCTCTGCAAATGTGTATATAGATACATAATTATAATCCAATTGCAATAGCATCGCAATCCTACTTTTCCATGTATGTTTATATCTTGAGCATTTCCTGGCCTTGAAAGTCTTCAAAACCCATTCTCTCAAGAGCTGCGTAGTATGTGTGATATTGAACCATGACATATTTAAACATTCTCAGAGTGTTCCACCTTAAGGGTGCCTAGATTTTTGTGATATCACTAAGGCTGCAATAAACATCCTTGTTTATTGCATATCTGAAAATTCCCTTACAGATTCGGCAGTTAGGCTTTGTATCAACTATTTTGGGCTTGGATTTTCAGTGGTCTGAGAGTTCAAGTTCAGTCATGCCCCATGATGTGACCTAGCATATTTCCCCAGCTCCATGTTAGGATCTGCTATGCACAGAGAAGCAGTTTTGTGAAGATT
The DNA here is from genome assembly GCA_004026705.1 of Nesogale talazaci. Classification (NCBI taxonomy): domain Eukaryota; kingdom Metazoa; phylum Chordata; class Mammalia; order Afrosoricida; family Tenrecidae; genus Nesogale; species Nesogale talazaci. The sequence goes on from PVJH01014428.1 coordinate 20,204, forward strand.
AGCAGGCAGTGAAACCTTTTTACTCAGGTCACAGCCCTGATGCAACTGAAAGGAAGTTTCCTCTTTCCTTTATCAGTTGATCCTGATTAGAAAATTTGTTTGCTATTTATGAGCTGGCATCGACTTGATGGGGGTGAGTGAGGGAAGAGAGTGAGTGAGTGGATCTTTATCTGGTTCATCAACCTCCCAGCCTGTGGACACGAACCAACGACTTGTCACATTGCCTGCTGACCCTAAGAACATCAGCTGAAAACTATCTAATCTGCTGGCATTGGATTCATACTCTTTTTCAGCCCAATATCAGCCTTTTCTGTTTTAACTGATCAGTCTTGAGTTCACAAGGTCCCAAAGCTCGGGAGTCAGAAGAAGCTTCTGACCCAGGGAACTCCTACTGGATGTGCCCTCTCTTACAACTGAGTGGCAATTTTCTTTATCTATCTAGCTACCTATCTATACACAAACAGGCATACATTTATCAATCCATATAGTTTGGTTTTACTTCTCTTAAAAAAAAAAAAAAGCAATATGGGCTGAGCCCTGGTGGCATAGTGGTTGTGCCCGAGACTGCAACCCACTGGGATGGAGGTTCAATTCCAGCTGTGGGACTGGGCCTCCTACTCCCACCACCAGAGAGCAGTGATGCCAAAAAAAAAAAAAAAAAGCAATACCACACAGAAAGTATTTATCTAGGAAATGTTGTTAGTGTTGAGTGGTTCTGACCCACAGCGACCTCATTTACAACAGAAGGAAACATCTGCCCATCCTGTACCAACCTCACAACTGTTGCTATGTTTGATTCCGTTGCTGAAGGCACTTTGTCAATCCCTCTTGTTAAGGGTTGTGTTAGGGTAGACTAGAGAAACCAATTCATAGACACACATATGGATATAAGGGAAGGGTTTATATACAAAAGGAATGGAACAGTGAGAAGACATTCTAACTCATTCCAGTCCAAGGTCATAAATCCAACATTAGCCCATATGTCTGACACCAGTCTATAAAGTCTCCTTTGGAGTCACAAAGCATGTGCAGTTGAAGCATTCCGGCGCTGGCAGGGGTCTTCCCATGGCTCCTCGCTTCCAGGTCTCAGAGTCCATCAACAGCATCCAGTGGTGGTAGAAGCAGCTCAGCGCTGGCAGGGATTCTACATGGCTTCTCCAGCTTCAAAAGTCTGGTTCCATCAGGGTAAGGCCATGTGGCTCCTCCTCCGGCTCCTCCAATTCCTCGGACACTGCCACTTTGTCTTGTTAGTAGTTCATCGTCTCAGAGACTGGCTTCCAGAGACTGAGAGTCAAGTCTCTCTTCTCCAATTGGGAAATACCACGAGACTTCCCAGAAGTCTCAGGAGAAAGCCTCGCCCAACACAGAAGCCTCATCATCTACTCATTGATATCTCCAGATTAACAGGCCAGATTCCACACCAACACCCCAATCATGACATTGACATTACTAATACATGACTGCCACAAGAGTATTCCTCTAATTTGTTGCCCCTTTACTTTACCAAGCATGATGTCCTTTCCAAGGACTGCTCTCTCCTGGTGACACCTCCAAAGCATTTCTGAACAAGTTTCCCCTTCCCTGCTTTCAAGGAATATTCCAGCTGTATTTCATTCAAGAAAGATCTGTTTGTCCTTTTGGGAGCCCATGGTACTTTCAATATTCTTCATCAGCACCATAATTTAAATCTCCTTCCTCTTCCAATGTGCAGCTTTTACATATATAGGAGGCAATTGAAAAATACCATGGTCTGGGTCAGGTGCATTTTTAGCGCTCAAAATAACATCCTTACTTTTTAACACTTTAAAGAGGTCTTGTTTAGCCGATTTACCCAAAGCAACCAGTTGTTTGATCCCTGGACTGCTTCTTCAATGATTGTGCGTACAAGCAAAACTATGCAGGCAACAGAAGTTTGTGGTGCCTCTAGACTCGTCCCTAGGGTTACTAGTAAGATTGTCTCTAAGAGTCTGTGCAGAATCTCCCTGGCTGCCATCAAGTTCATGCTGATTCAGAGTGACCCCTATGGGTTACTTTGTAACTATTTATGGGAACTTAGAGTCCTAAAACCTCACTTTAGTCTTAGTGGTAGACTTATTCCCACATGTTTCATATTGGACTTATGACTAAGAGTTCAGTAACGAAAGCAGTCTAGGATTTGGTAATTTGTCGCCTCTCAGGTGACTGCATGACCTATAACTCATTAGAGAACAGAACAGCATAATGGAACTCACTGTAATGAGTGGGAGCTAGTCTAATGCGATTCAATTGATAATAGCTCCTATTTGTTGGGTCATACTCCATTCCAACAGTTTTACACATATTCATCATTTAATCTCACAAGGACTCTGAGAGACAGTTAATATCATTATCCCAAATGTACATATGAAAAAGAGGAGGCCCAGAAGAATAAAATTACTAAGTGTTCAAGAGAAGTGGTCATCTTTGGATTCAAATGCAAGCATTTAAATATCCAGCCCTCTTTAACTGTTCCCAGTCCCTTTCTGAAACTAGCGAAGTGGCCTCCCACATACTGCAGGTGCATTGCACGGGGCCTCCCGGACTGGAAAGGGAGAGTGTTAGCTCTGCTGTTTGTAGTTAAATGGCATTGTTCCTAAGTCTGAGCTTGTCGTTTCCTTCTTCAAGAACTGTGCACCTGCCTGGTATGGACAGGCAGGGTTCCCAAATTTGTATATGAAAGAGAAGAGGAATGCATTTCAAGCCAGTCTCAGGAAGCTGTTTGTCCAGGAAGTGAAGGGACTAAATAATCCTAAAAACACTATTTTAGGGCTGTCTGTGTGTCTTGCTTCTGACTGCTATTAGAACATTGAGTTACTTGCCACACCCCTAGCCACCCTGTGCGCTGCAGCATAGAACTGTGTCCATAGAATTATGGTCCTGCCAGGGTTAATTGGTTAGAGTATTACCAAACCCAAACCTCCGGCCGGTGAGTGCCTTTGGACGGAGAGCAGCCTTCTATCAGGTTTCTGAGACTGTCCATCTCCGAGAACAGAACCTCCGGAGCTCTCTTTGAGATGGGTAGCAGTCCCATACTAACCCACTGCACCAGCAGAGTGCTAGGTTGGCTAATTGGGGTTAATATTTCCCTAAAGCCCATTCCAGTTGGTCTGTATTTCTACTACTAGTGCAATGCCACGTCTAACCCCCAGTCCAACCCATTGCCCTTGAGTCAATTCCGTCTCCAGTCAACTGACTAGTTCGGTTGACCTGCAGGCCTTTCTGGCTAGCATCTGAGAATGTAGCCATGGCAGCCCTGAGTACTGACAACTAGGAACTGCTTCAGACAATGCATCTGTGAAATCTGCATGGCAACTAATCACTTTTGATACTGTTCACTCCAGCTTGCTTTTATTACCAAGGACTTCCAAACAGCTGTTCAACCTGGATGTTTTCAAAGGTGCCTCGTTGTGTAACAAGTTCTCCTTGCCAGTGAAGTTCTGATTCATAACCATTTTCTTTTGTTCTACCTCTTCTTGTTTACTTAAAATAAGAGCAGTGTCAAAATAGTAGTGTTAAAAATACACAGGGTATTTTTTTAGGTGGTGTGGTGAAACCAAATCAAACAACAATATCCATGACAGATTTAAAACAAAACAAAACCCCAAACCTCCAATCCAGGAACAGATTGATCCATTCTGCCTCACCTTTTCATGTTGCTATGTCCCTCCGATCCAAACCCAGCCAAAGAATTGGTTTCTGCATGCTTTAAAAGGCAAGAGCATTGAATCCAAGAGCCATTTTATCGGCATGGAGGAGTTCATCATGGCTAGAAATATGCTTAGGCCCAGCCCAAGCAACCTTGCAGACGCATGAGGGCATGGAAGCATTCAGTAAGAAGATGTTGAATGGAAGTGGGTTCTGTGGGTTGTAGCAGATGGAACAGGAAAAGGGAGACAGAGAGACCAATTCTCCTTTAGTTTGGGCATACTTTAATAATCGTACTAAACCACTTGCTAGTGAGTTGATTTTGACTCAGGGCAACACCAAGTAAGTGAGATTAGAATTAGATCCCCTTGGGTATTCAATGGTGTTGTTTTCTCCCTTTCCTTCCCCCACTCCCTGAAACTGAAAATTCGACCTTTCATAGATTTAAACTGGCAGTCTTTTACTTAGTACCTGAACACATGCATATAACATCCATCGGCTAGATCAAGTTTATAACACCCATGGACTAGTGATGATAATAATGATGATGATTGCTTATCTGGGCTAGTCCTATTTCCTAGCACTTATATACATTTCCTTTAGTTCTCACAGCACGTCTATAAAGTAGGTGCTTTTAGGCTGAGCCCCGGTGGTGTAGTGGTTGTGCGTGGGGCTGCGGCCCACTGGGGTGGAGGTTCGATTCCAGCTCCATGGAGCAAAGGCTGGGCCTCCAACTCCCACCACCTGAGGGCAGTGATGTAAAAATAAAAAAAATAAAGTAGGTGCTTTTACCATTTCCATTATAGGGGTAAGGTAGGAACAACAAGAACAGCAAGAGGGTCTGGTCAGCCTCATGGGAACTCTGCGTGTGTCTTAGTGACATTTGGCTCCATGTGTTTGGTTTAGTTTTTAGTGTATTTTGTGTTTCAGGTGAAAGTTATACAGTTAGATTGTTCAAAGTTTCAGCATTTTCATTCATTCTAGTTGGGCTGAAACATTTCCAGTATTCTTGTTTCTCTGTCCCTTTACAGTCTCATCTTTGCTTTACAGTCATTTTTACCATTTGATATCATTTAGATACATTTTAATATCTCAATACCTACTCAGTATACACAAATGATTCTTAAATTTAAAAAATAAAACAAACCCCAAACTTGACAAACCGATGTGTTTAGGTAAAAATGGTCTCAAGGGCGAATTTAGGGTTAAGGTTTAAGATGATAACTCATGGTATAATCATAGCAAGTCCTCTAGTTTCAATTGGTCCACTCAGTCTGGAATTTTTAAGAATCTGAAATCTGTTCCACACTTTTTAAAACTACCCTATCACTACCTTTCTATTTTCCTGATTAGAATGATGGATCCCAAACACTGTCTGGCTACAGCTTCAGGAATGATGAGGCTAAGGTTTTTGCAGACTGTCGGTCCTGTGAACTTGTTTCCTTTTTGGGTCTTTATTCACCTTCTTTTTCTTGTGCTCTAGATGAATTGAGGCCCATAGTTGGATCTTAGATGGTTGCTCTGAAGCTTTGAAGATGCTAGACACTGCTCACTATGTTGGTACAGAGAGCACACATTCCATGAGCTATTTTATGCCATTTCACTAAGTTATTCCATGACTATATAGACCTAAACCTTAAAACCCAAAAAGTCAGTCACGTGAGGTCTTTGGTGATGACTAGAAGTATTCACAGCATTATCCTTTATGTGATTCATTGTATATAGGGATATATAGCTCATTGAGTTGATTCCAATTCATAGTGACCCAGAAGGACAGGGTAAAACTGAAGGTTTACAAGACTGTAATTGTTTACTGGTGTCAAAAGTCTCATCTTTCTCCCACAGAGGGGCTGGTGGTTTCAAACTCCTGACCTTGTGGTTAGCAGCTCAATGCATAACCACAATGCCACTTCAGCACATGTACTTTGGACATGTTGTCAGAAGAGACCAGTTCCTGGAGGATAACATCATGCTTGGTAAGTTGGAGGTGCAGTGACACAGAGGAAGCGACTGCAAGAATGGGCTCCAGCATAAGAACATTTGTGAAGGCAGTGCACCACCAAGCCATGCTGCATTCTGTTGTACACAGGCCAGGTAGATCGACAGCACTTAACAACATGGCCACATCAATGGGATCTACTTCCTTTGTTCCTGAAGCATCCTTTCATATGGTGTGAGGACACACTGGACTTTCATTGGAAATGGGGAGGAGGGTGGTATACACCTAGCTAAAACACGCAAATTACAAATTGACTTGATGACAATAGGATTTGATCTTGTGTTTTGGCAAGAAATGTAAAAGGAAGGAAAGGAAGATGTCAGGGTAGAAGGAAGAAAGACAAGGGGATAGATGGAGGAGTCAATGGGCAAATGGTTGGATGGAACCTTGGACGGATACTAGAAAGAATTGAAAAATTGGAATGCCAAAGGCAACCAATAGAACTGCTCGCTAGCTAAACAAAAACTACTCATAAATAATTGTAGCCACAGAGGCTTTGACTATGTTTTAAATTCCCCCCAACTTTTTTTAATCAGCAATTCTAAGGCAACTAAACCAGATTAAGTGCTATCATGTTGGAGGCACAAAGGCAAACAAAAAGAAAAAAAGTGATTGAAGAGCACTTCAAGAAATGGGGTACATTCAAATCAGCAGGACCTGATTACTCCAATCTGGGGCACTTAAGAAATCGGCAACTGTAATTGCAAGACCACTAGCATTTATTTTAGAACATGAGGGTTGGACCAGAGAAAGTCCTGACAAGTGGATTCGGCAGATGAAGTACCTTGGTTTTAAAACAGGGAAAAGGACAACCATAGTAATTATAGGCTGTTCAGCTTATCTGGGATGCCTGGGAGCCACAAGAACAAATCATGAAGCAATCAATTTGCAACCACCTAGAAGAGCACAGGGTGCTGGGTAGTAATCAACATGATTTTGTCAAGTGCAAATTACACCAGGACAATTTAATTTTTCTCTCTGATAGGGTGGTGAGCCTAGCAGAAGAGAGGGAAGCCATACTTGCCATTGGACTTCAGTAAGGCGATGGCCTTTTTGTTTTTAATTCCATCCCTGTACATTCTCAGTACCAGCTCTCTGGAGGATGCTGTCTAGAATTGAGTGGGCATGACTCTGGTTGTAGCACTCAAGTTGGTAAAGCTGAATTCTGCTTCAGGCTAGCGCGGTTAGTAATAATAGCTATCATTTTTGTAATCAACTGATGCAGATAACAGTAGAGAAGACAATTTATAGAGTTGCAGAGGAACTTTGTTTCAGTTTAGCAGAGAGCTTGATTGGAAGAAAGACTGCTAAAATAAGTTATGGATTTTTTTTGTTTTTTTAAGTTATGGATTTTTATATGTTACTTAGTTGTTTAAAATCGTAGCATTTTTGTTAACACTTGCATAGACTGTAATGATCTATTAGTGTATTCTTATGGCACCATGGAGTTCCTGGGGAGGGCAAATGGTTAGACTACTAACTGGAAGGTTGGAAGTTCAAGTCCCCCCACAGTAAAAAGGCATGATCATTCACTTTCAAGTAGCAGTCATTGAAAATCTTATGGATCATCGCACTACATGGACAAGCAGAGTTGTTTTGAGTCAAAAGGAACATGACAGGGAACTGCATTTCTGTTTTTATTTTATTATTAAACAGAAATGAGGGGCTCAGTCCTTTGGAGCCATTCTACTGACAAGACACAAGGCTGATCCCTGTGAAACATCCCAGAGGAGAAGCCACGTGGACTTTCCCTGATGTAACCAGATTTTGGAAGCCCGAAAAGCCATGTGGGGAGATGTTTGAGAAGCCACAGAGAGGCCCCTGCCAGTGCTGAGATGTTTTTACCACCACTGAATACACACGACTCTGCACCCACTGGCCTGTGACTGTCTAGGCGTCATTGATTGTGCTTCGTTAATCTGAAGAAGGTTTTGTAGACTGGTATCAGACATATGGGTTAATATCAGACTTTGGGCTTGGACTGGATTGGGTTGGGATGCTTTCTCAGTGCTCCATTCCTCTTATATATAAACTTCTCCCTTATATACAAAATGAATAAATAAACAAGCAGAAATGTGTTGCTTTTTATTGTGTTTATGAGATGTGGGCCTCTCTCATTTCACAATACCAACTGCCATTAAGTTGATTCTAATTCACAGAGATATAATAGGAGAGAAGAGGCCTGGGAATATTTGTGGAAATAGTTGGAACAGATGACCTTGGAGTTAGCTGTCCAGTGCTTAGCCCAAAGTTCTGCTAGGGCTCCTACTTTCACAAGAGGCTCCTTAAAGTTGCTGCCAATTTCAAATGGGACACACTGACTATCCTTAAGTGTTATGCTTTGTCTCTTTTACTGCTTATTGGAATGGGGCTCTTCGTCTGAGCAGCTTGGTTGTTGTCTTTGCAATACTACTTTAGCCTCCTTGAAAGAGTTTCTGTATTGGTAGAAAGCAAATCTGTTGCCCTTCAACAGATCCCAACTCTGGCCCTGTGGGGCAGAGCAACGTTGTCCAGGACGTTTCCACGGGTCAGGCACAGTGGCTTATCGTGGGCCGGTAACTAAATGCAATGTTGAAGCCTCTGTTTTTGTAACGATCTACAACTTCAGAAATCCTAAGGCACAGCACAGCCCGTTTCTCTCGGATCAGGACGTATTTGAATCATCTCCTGCACAGTGGGTGGGCTATCCTCAGAGAGACCGCTGCCACACCTCTCACTGGTAAGGGATGGGTTTGAGCCACCTACCTTTTGATTAGTGACCAAGATGTGCACCACTGCACTACCAGGGTTTCTTGTATTTGAGAGTAAGAGAATATTATAATGTTATTTATTTAGATGTTTCCACATCTGTAGTTGCACTTGGACTGCTAACTGTAAGGTCAATTAGCAATTTGAAGCCACCCCATCTCCAAGGGAGAAAGACAGGGCTTTATTCTCCTGTTTAGTTGCCGTCTGGGAAACACACACAGAGGATTCTACTCTGCCCCTTGGGGTCTCCATGAGTCGGAAACCACTTGATGACAGTGAGATTGCATTAGAGACTTTAGTGATGAAAAATGCTAGACATAGAAACCCAACTAGGAAGCCCAATATCAAAGTAGCAGGGCACCCAGAAAGGGAAAACAGAACAAATGATATAAAGGAAATTACTAGAGACAACGTAGAAGAAAATTTCCCAGAGATGGACACATCTTTAGATTTAAAGAGGCACCTAAGTGCCAACTACAAGTAGATGGAAACAGTAACCTACTTGGACCCAACTGTAAAATATTAGAATTCTAAAAATAAAGAAAACTTTCGACAAGTTTCCAGAAGAAAAGTCAGGTTACTCCTGGAGGAAAGACAATATAGCAGCCACATTCTCATTTACATTTCTGGCTGCTAAAAGATAATGGAGTTGCACTTTTAGTTTGTAGGAAATTGAGTTGGAAATAAATTCACATATCCAGGCAACTTATCAACCAACCATGAGAACTGAATATGGAAGGTTTTAAAAAATGATGACTCAGAAAGCTTAACCCTAGGCTCCTTTATTAAGAAGTGATTACAAGTAATGTGTTCTAGCAAGAAGCGGTAACCCCAAGAAAAAAAGAGGCCAGAGATTGTCCCAAAACAGGAAAATTATCCAATGCTTTCAAGTTATGTCTCACACATAGTGACTCTGTGGGAAAGAAGAGAACTTCCTCTTTTGATTTTCAAGACTTTAAAAATCTTTACAGGAACAGATAACCTCATCTTCCTCTTTCAGTGGTGGGTTTGAACCACTAACCAGCTCAATGTATTACCCATTACATCACCAGGCTTTCTTCTGAAGAATGAGAAAAGAAAACTTTAAGCTGACTGTCCCCGAGCCATTTCTCACTCATAGGGACTCATAGTGGACATAGTGGAATGCCCCTTGTGAGTTTCCCGGGCTGTAAATCTTTGTAGGAGCAGAAATACTCTTCTTTCTCCTCGGGAATGTCTGGGGGGTTTGAGCTACTGGCCTTGTGTGAACAATTTAATATGTAACCCTCTCTTCCTCCTGGGATCCTCATGTATGGGAAGGAGAGTTTAAAACAGAACCATTTATTTGGGAGCAGGAGAATAGATAGCTTCAAAAGGAAGGACGTTTGGGGCAAGAGTGAACTCTAAGCTGTCCATATGTGATTGAAAGAATGGGGGAGATGTGTAGAAGCTAAAATATTTATTCAGTCAATAATAATATTAATAAAAGGTGATTGAGAATTCCAGTAAAAAATAGGAAGGCAATTAAGAAAATGTTATGACCCAATTTTGAAAAAAAAAAAAAGCTTAAACATTGTAATAGTTACATAATCTGACATCAACTTAGATTATTAAGAGTGAAGGGGTGAATTCCAGTTGATCAGTTGCAGCACTGAGATGCTTCCATCACCACTCTATCGACAGGACTTCCCACCCACTGGCCTGTGGTCTTCCTGCATTCTGCATCATTGCATGTGTTATGTGGGTATGAAGCGGAATGTTCAGACCAGTATCAGACATATGGGCTAATATTAGACAGGTGGACTTGATCTGGACTGGACTGGGATGTTTTCTTAATATACAATTACTCTTTAATATAAATTTTAGAGTGTCTATAGATTTGTTTCTCTAGTTTACCTGGATTAGCACAAACATTATATGTTTTTAGTAATTTGTAGCATTAAGAACAATATGAACATAATTGTCAACATTCTCCTTTGCACAGTATCTAGGATTATTCTTGCAATTGTGTATATAAAAATCACAATCTTATCTTGTTACATATCTGAGCAATACACATTATTAGTATGGTCTCAATTTTGTGCACTGTGAATGGTTTTCAGTTCTTCTAGTCAATTTAAGTACAAAGTAGGGATGGTCTGCTTGGATTTCAGTAAACAAGCAAAGCCCATATTACTCTTCACAATAGAAAATGTAGATGACAGAAACAAGAATTTCAACATGCTGTAAATACGAGGGAAAGGAGCAAAACAAAGCACAATTTCAATTAGGTTGATTTTGACTCAAGGCCAGCCCATGTGTGTCAGAGTCCAGCTGTGCTCACAGGGTTCTCCTGACAGTGTCTTTCTGGGAGCAGATCACCAGGCCATCCTTCGAAGGCATGACAGGGTCGATTTGAGACACTGACTCAGGGAGGTTGGATTCGAATTCTGGTGATGAATATTGAACCGACCATGGACTGCCAGAATAACAGAAAAATTCATCTTGAAAATGTACTCTCTCACATGCTTTGCTCACTTGTCGGGAGAGGCCAGTTCTTGGAGAAGGGTTTGATGCTTGGCAAAAGTAAAGGGGCAATGAAAAGGAGTGGCTCTCAGCAAGCTGAGTTTTTCCTCCCCCCACATGAAAGCTTAGATATACTTAGATAAAGGTTGTCTCTAAAATTTTACTGTAAACATGAAAATAATCCCACGAAAGCCACTGGAATCATGTCTACTCATTCCCATGTATGCACCTAACAGTTTAGTTCACAGTCCTATCAACCACGCCCATTGACAAGCTATTGTCAAATGATGGCAAACGTAATAAAACCCTCCTAAAGTGAAGGTAAAAAATTTTAGTCATTTAACAGGTGGAGTCAAATTAGTGCAGAGCTAATGAAGTGACCAAAGTGATACTGCTGAAGCAGGATGAGGGCTAATCAACAAACTCATTTGCTCCAAATTCCTTTTATCAAGAAATGTGGCATTCATTGAAAGTTCCACTGCATTTTTGAGTAGCGGCCAAAGTGACACATCATATTGCCACACAGATAAACACAGTTGCCATTCCTGCTGCCTGCTAGCTTTGATGCTGTGCTGTTCTCGACTTCGAAAAAAAGGACTGAAACAGTTTTATTGGCATATTATTCACTTATCAGACAACTCAATAGTTCAATCATATTAAAAAGAGCTGTACAATTCATCACTACAATCAATTTTAGAATCTTGACTGTTCTTGGCAGGAGTTAAACTATTTTAAATTTTGCACAGAGCTAAGACTTTATTAACATGTCTATTACATGACTTCAAATTTTATTATTCCAATTTATCTGAAATATGAGCATATTATAAAAGAGCAGTGTTTATTTAGAAAAAAGAAAAAGGATTGGGAACAGGGGCAGTTTTGCAGGGAAGGGATTTTTAAAACCAGAAGAGTCAAAAACAGAAATGTTTCACAGAGACGATTTGGGGGCAAAAGGACTAGAACTAGAAAGAAGTCTGGACTCTTTATCTGTACTGTACAACTTGCTATAAGTGATATTTATTATGTAATATAATAAGAAAATGTATTTTAACGCATGTACAAATACAAAACAGTTGTCTCTCAATATTCTCTGTTGCATGGTACATGCAGTACTTGTCACATACGTAGATTTTCTTGTTGCAAGCCCAGGACAGCAGAAATGGATGACCTCTATTGAAGTCCAGAAGTGCACTTTGCAACCATCAATTTTCTAGGCATGTTCAATTGTGTATTTTCAAAAGTGAGCTTCTTGTGAGACTATAAAATGCTGCACAGCTATCTATGGTGTTTGCATCCTCCTGTCCAATGCCTCGCTCTGAAGATAAAAAATACAGTTACTTAAAGGAAAATATTTGTTCTTGAGGAGCTAATAAAATAGTAAACTTAACATGTGATTCTGTTTGTTTTATATATAGTCTTATTAAGAGAAATAATTCTTTATAGCATTCCTTAAGTTTTGCTATCTCTTGGAATATAGACACAAGAAAATCCGCATTAAATTTAAAAATTCATAATAATGACTGCTTTCTTAATTAGGTACTGAGGAACATTTTGAGATTGTCTTTGCATCTTATTTTGGAGGATCGCTTTTTCTCTTTCCCATGACTGCAGCAATATTGATCTCAGCGTTACTTTGACCATTAATGAATTATGATGGCAATAAGCAAAGACACACACCTCTAGCCTCCTGGGAGCTTCATCTTCTGCTCCACCGTTTGTATTTGTAAGTCAGCACCTGTGTAATCTATATCCTAACTATTTGTTATTCTCCTTTAATTACATATTGGTAGTGGTCCATTTGCAAGCGGAGAGCAACCAGCTGGAGAGTCAAAGAGATTATTAAAATATTGACTTTAAATTAGAAGGCCAAAAACGAAACACGGCTGGGTTTGCTCCTACCCATCCCAATAGGACATTCGGGGGGATTGATTCTCTTTCATGTCAAGGAAAGTTGCACTAAATATTAAGTGCAGAACTATCATGTGACCTTCGCATTGCCTGTGTCACCATTTCTTGCTGTTAGTATCAATTTAGCTCATGCAGCAAACAGCATTTTTTTGGGGAGTGGGGTGGGGGCAGGCAAGAGATGCATGTTCATATTCTGTACCTCCTGCCTGATACAGATTTATCATTCACCTAGAGGGTCAGGCCACGGTAGATTATCAAGCCAATGCCAACAAACTTTTCTCTCTTTTCTTTGACAAAACTTCACATTTGCATAAAATTGTGGAAAATGTACCAGGAACCCTGATACATCATTTACCCAGATGCTTTAGTTATTTTTATCTTGCACCATTTACTTCCTCTCTCTTTCTGTATATCTATCTACATTGCACATGCTCTCTTTCTGGAACCATGTGTGAGAAATTTGAAGACACTCTATACTTTTACCCCCCAATATTTTGGTCTATTTTCTTAAGAACCATGACATTCTCTTCAATAACGTAGCTGTTATCAAAATGATCAGTTTTAAATCAATATAGTTCACAGCCCAAATTCAGATTCTGATTTTCTGGATGGTTTCAATAGTACTCCAATTGTTCTCTGCCAGTTCAATTTTCCCAGTCCAATTCAGAATCAAGCATCGCATTTAAACCACCATGTCTCTTTTGTTAACTTCAGTCTTAAACAATTTCTCAGTCTTTCTTTGTGTTCTAGACATTTTTTAAGGATCAAGACTACTTTTTTTTTTAAAGGAAGTTCTTCATACTGGGTTTTGTGGAGAGTTTCTCATGTGTAGATACAGTTTATGCCTTCTGGGGGTATGAGTTCCAATAAGAGAAATTGTGTCCTTGACAAGGTGTCATATCAAGAGGCACATGATGTTGGTTTGTCTTAAATGGGTCATGTGAGCTTTGATCACCTGGTTAAAACTGTCAACCATGCAGTTTTCCAAGCGTTATCCATGGCATTTGTTATCCAAAATGTAACATGGCAACATTACTATTTTCCCCTTAGTAATGGTAATTGTCCTTCCTAATTATTTAGACTATTTCTAATTTTTTCCTGATTAGTTTCATAATCACTAATGATTTATCTAACTCTATCATTCTGTTTAACTAGCATTCTACTGGAAGGAAACATACGTGAGAATTTTCTTTCTTTTTTGGGGGGGCGGCATCACTGCCCTCATGTGGTGGGAGTAGGAGGTCCAGCCTTTGCTCTGTGGAGCTGGAATTGAACCTCCATCCCAGTGGGCTGCAGTCCCGCGCACAACCACTACGCCACCGGGGCTCAGCCCCAAGAATTTTCTTCTTTTTAAAAATATGAATAGGATGCAAAATGCTTGTGCTAGTCAATGGGTTATAATTCATGGCTGTCATTATTTATTTTCATGTTAAAAATTTTGTAGATTTATCCATTGAAAGTGCCTCCAACCTGGTGTTTTTTCATATTTTTGTGCTGCTTTGAGCATGTCCTTGTATTTTCCCTGCTTTTCTCTGAAATTAGCCATTTTCCAGTGAGCCCCCTTCCCCCCAGCCCAGATAAACTTTGATGAGAAATCAAGTTATCTTCCATACCATTTCCCCCCTTTCCTCCTCATCTTTTTTGTAAGCAGCGCCATGAGTCCCTTAGTGGAGCAATGATTTTTAGTTTCTCTAGGTTGAAATAAAATGCTGATAAATTCATTTATATGAAAACTGTTGTGGAATGATTGCATTACTTAGAAATGTTTGCATTTTAAAAAGGAGCAGTCAGAAAATGGTGCTCAACAAAACCCAGTAATCTTAGAATGTCAATAGCCGAGAAGATTTGTCATGGGGTCACAAGCTCAGGTAGGCAGTTCACGTGAACAACAGATCACTGGTGCTCCAGCAGAGTACAGCCCGGGCTGAACTAGAGGGAGGACACAAGCCTACCTAAAGCCATGGAATTTTTTTTTTTTTTTTTTAATGAACACTTGGCAGACCAAATTTGTTTATAATCTTAATCTACCAGAAGGCCTCCTGTTTATGGCTTTTGTATGAAACCTAAGGAGTGGCTTTAATATGGTGCTTGGAGGCGCCACCAGGATGTTTTATGATCTTCCCCAGAGGGCGAGGGAACACTGCAGTCAGGAGCCTCTCTTGACCTCTCAACCCCTCCAATCAGAGTGACTGCATTCTATCTGTTTTATGTGATGGGCTCTGTAAGACTGTTTGAAGAAAGGGCTCTGTGCAACTTAAAGCAAGGCTGCAAACCACTAACGTCCTCCAAGCCCATACCAGTTGCTGTGGAGTCATTTTCAATGTGTATGGTCTCACACACGCACACACACACACACACACACACACACAAATTCCTCCACCCCCTACGACTGTTTTATAGGGTTTTCTATGGCTACTTGTTTCAAAGAATATTTGTAGGTTTTTCTTCCTAGACGGCTCGGGGTGGGCTGGAACCACCAATTTTTCAGTTAGCAACAGAGTGCTTACCCTATTGGTGACATTCAGGACTCTCATAGAGTCCATTCCCCTCACATTTGTGGATAAGCAAGCTGAAGCCTTCAGAGCACAACCACTATTCCCAAGGTCTTTAAGGGCAGAGTTAAGATGAAAATCCTAGTCTTCTTGCATTGTAGCCCAGTTACCTTTTTCCAACACATGGTTCCTATAAGGGATGGTGGAAATCTGGTGGCTCACAAGGTTGTCTCTGAGGACAGATGTCCCTGGTTGACACGAAGTACAGCCATGGAACTGCTCTGAAGACAACTGTGTATTCTGATTACAGAACTCGAGGGTCAGAGCACGTACATGTACACTTAGGTAGAAAGAGAAAGCGATCAGACACTGAAGTCACTGATGAGTATATTAACAAGACACTTTCATTCAGGAAAAGATGTGAGGATTTCAAATATCTGTATTTAAACAAATGCTCGACTGTAATTCTTGAACTTGCTGGATTTTTGCAAATTGAGCATCAATTTTCCATTTCTTTGCAATCATCTTTATATATATATATTTTTTTCTTTTTTTGGGAGGGGGGCATCCCTGCCCCTTGTGATCGTGGGCACTACCCAGTGCTGCTCCTGAGAGCTGCCACTGAATTTTAACCGCCAAGCCAGTGGGCTGCAGTCCCACACTCAACCACTTACCTCACTGGGGCTCAGCCCACAATCATCTTTTTATTATGATAAAATTTGTCCAGTTAAAATTGATATAATTTATTCATATGTTTAATACCATTTCAACTTATTTATATATTTAAATGTAAGTGGCAAGATCAGCATATCAAAACTGCAAACTATTTTATTGAAGCTTGTGTTATAAAGCCTGTAGATTTACTACAGTATAATAATTAGTGTCTTTTTGACTTAGTGTCAAAAATTAGTGTCTTAATTCAGTTTTAAAGCTCCAAGGCTTTGTTTACATAAAACTTAAAATTGAAGTCAATATTTGCGAATTCTTAAAGTGTCTGTTTCATATTCTTGCATCTCTTATTTTTCAAATGAAAGTGAAATTTAACTTCATTGCTCCCCTCATCTTGGTTATGGACTAAAACTGTAAGTAACATTTTCCTAAGTTTTTGAAAGGAAAAGTACTTTATACACCCATGTACATGTTAACTATTTCTGATTGTTTCTAACATTCTGAGACGATTAGAAGAAGACTGAGAGACCTAGGAACTGAGTAAATGTAAGGGAGTCATATCTGACCTCTCCTGGCTATACAAGGGAGAAGGTGAATGAGTCTTCACCAGTCCAAAGCCTGTTGCAACGAAGTAGAGGTCAGACCTGCCTCCATCCTCCATCTTTCCATGCCCTATTCTGACAGTAACCATGCCTTACGGAACTCTACTTGTCTGCTATGTTCAATTATTGGCTGCAATGACCACACAGAATTCAGGAATATGACTCACGCTTATAGGGATTTATTAGGTAAGTTAATAGGTTACTACAAGTCAAGATGTGTAAACAGTAAGGATACAGCCGTTGGTTCACAACCACTCTCTTTAGTCAGGAGTCAGATCTCTTTCTGGTGCTCAGTTTCTCAGTTATGTGACCCCTTGGCTTTCGGTCCCCATGGGCTGGAAACCTGCCAGCTACTCTGGCCCACAGGCTCATAGTCTCAGTGATTTTTCTTGGTCTCCTGGTCTCCTTGTTTCAGCCTGTGGTCTTGATGTGGCACTTTGCTCTGTCAAATGATTTCTCCACTGGAGCCTCTGGTCTTGGCCTCTGTCAGTTCACATAGAGCTCTTGAATATGCTGCCCTAGTGACCCTTCATTGATTGTCCTAGAATTTCTGTTCCTGATTCTGAGAGGGCTCAAATTTATAGTCAGAGAAGATGCAACTAAAACAGACTGATATTCTCGATTAGTGTTGCACTCATTCTATTTGCGTAGTCCCACCTGATCTTTTTGGTGGGAGTTACTGAGACATGGGTAAAAGAGAAAAACTAAGACGTTAAGAAAAAAGGAAGGCCCTCAATGAGATGCACTGGTAGAGTGGCTTCAACAGTGGGCTTAGGTGTAGGGACGATTGTGAGGCTGTGTGTGCAGTGTTTCATTCTGCTGTGCACAGGTTTGCTGTGAAGTCGACTTCAAGAGATCTATCCACAACATTAAAAGTGTTCACTTCGCCAGAGACACTTTTGACTTAAGAATCCTGGAAAATCAAAGATACTTTGACTTAAGAAGATAAGATAAGACAAGATAAGATTACTTATCTGCAATCTAAGACTAAGTGTTGTTGAAACATTACTTCAAAATTTTATGGACTATTTTCTTTTTTTTAAAAAAAATTATTGGGGGCTCTTACAACTCATAACATTCCATTCAAGGACTATTTTCTTGAATTTTAGGTTTTATACTTGTTTCCACTTTGTGTGTCCTTTCTTTATCTTGGGGAAGGAGAGTCTTTTTTTTTTTTTTTTGCAATAGGGAAGTTTAGACATAATGAGTGAAAATCATAAAAAACAATATACTATTACTGATCCTGAAACGAATTATATTAACACCAAAACTCAAACTCACCTGAGTGATCCCAATTCATAGTGACCCGATAGGACAGCAGCATAGACCTGCCCCTGTCTAAGACTGCAGGTCTTTACAAGAGTAGGATGCTTCACCTTTCTCCCAATATGTGCTGGTAGATTTGAACTGCTGACCTTGTCGTGAGCAGCCAACCCACAACGTCCACAGAGATTCTGTGTTAGCACTAGTAGCTACTATTTAATAAGTTAGGGCCAATACACAGAGACTTAACAAAATTGTGGAAAAGTGGAATTAAAAGATAAAAATTTTAAAAATAAATTTTACTTGTCACTATAAGCTCAGTGAGGGTTAAGACATTTTTATAAGCCAAGAAGTAAGAGTTGTAGGAATTTAAGTATGTCAGGGCAGTCTTTCTTACATCATTAACAGAAGAAGAATGTGTGCCTTTTAAAGATTATTTTTAAGATTGAGGGTGGGGGAGAATCAGATGATGCCAAATCGAGACTCTTAGGTGACTGCTTAATGGTTCCCTTGAAAACTTTTGCTGAATTGCACTGTTTGATAAGAGGAATGAGTAGGCACTTTGTTATAGTACAGAAGAATTCGTTTAGTGTTTTTCTGCTAAGGTATTGGCTAACTTTCTCAAAATACTATCATAGCAAGCAGACATCATCATTCTTTGGCTCACCAGAGAGTCAAAAATTTTAAAATGCTGCAAATAACCCCCAAAGTCCATTGCTATGACCTTTTCTCTTCATTGGTCCAATTTGCTTTCACTGGTGAATTTCTGCCACTTGGGGGTCATTGGTTTTGTTGTGATTTGTTTTCAGAATTGTCCTGATGAAGCTATGCTTTACACAGCCACACTTCTTCCAAGAAATGCTCCAGGATTTTGATCCCAATTGTTTAAAATTTTCATCACAACTTTCCTATTGTCTGCAGCTGATTTTGATTGAATGGCTTTGACACTAAGGAATAGAGAGCTTGCTCATCCTTAGTTTTCAGCTAGATTTGTGTAACCTGAAATAGTGAGATATCTATAGTGGTGACTATTGTTTCTGGTGGTCACCTTCAATTGGGGCATATGCAAGATACACTCTCTACTCTAACATAGCTATGGAAGGTCTGCTGGAAGTGCCATCTTCAGTATCTCATCCCGTCTTAAAATGAGTTTTCCATTTGTAAGCTACTGCTTTCTTTGGGACATTGGCTTCATATAGCATTAATAATTTCACCTCTCTTCCACCCGGACTTACTATAAATTTGATATTTGCTCTTGCTCATTTTTAGCTGAATTCATATTGCATTTTTCTTTTTATAGTTTTATTGGCACATAATCCACATATCATACTCATATTGCTTTGATAAGGGGTCTTTTTCTTTTTTTAAAAAATCATTTTATTGGGGCTCATAAAACTCTTATCAGAAGCCACCCACCCATCCATGGTGCCAAGCACATTTGTTGCCACCATCATTCTTAAAATATTTGCTTTCAACTTGAGCCCTTGGCATCAGCTCCTCATTTCCCCCCTCTCTTCCCACTCTCCCTCCCTCATGAACCCTTGATAATTTATAAATTATTATTATTCTATCATATTTTACACTGCCCGATGTCTCCCTTCACCCATTTCTCTGTTGTCCATCCCCTAGGGAGGAGGTTATATGTAGCTCCTTGTAATCAATTCCCCCTTTCTACCCCACCCTCCTGTCATTGCTACTCCCTCCACTGGTCTTAAAGAGATCATCTCTCCTGGATCCTTTGTGTTTCCAATTCCTATCTGTACTAGTGAACATCCTCCAGTACGTCCAGATTTGTAAGTTAGAATTGGTATCATTATAGTGGGTGGTGGGTGGGGGGAGAGGAAACATTTAAGAATTAGAGGAAAGTTGTGTGTTTCATAAATGCTACACTGCATCCTAACTGGCTTGTCTCCTCCCTGCCTTTGCAAAGGGGTGTCCAGTTGCCTACAGATGAGCCTTTATGTCACCAATCTGCACTTCCCCTCATTCACAATGATGATTTTTGTTTTTTGATGTCTTATACCTGATCCATTCAGCACCTCATGATCACACAGTCTGGTGTGCATCTTGCATGTGGACTTTGTTGCTTCTGAGTTGGGTGACCATCTGTTTACCTTCAAGCCTTTAAGACCCCAGACATAGCATTTTTTAATAGCCAGGCATCATCAGCTTTCTTCACCACACTTGCTTCTGCACACTTTTGTCTTCAGCAATCGTGCCAGGAAGTTGGGCATCATGAAATGTCAATTTAATAGAATACAGTGTTCTTCCATTGAGAGATGGCTCCCTTCACCCTCTTTTCTCTTGTCTAGCCCCTGGGTAGAGGTCATATGTAGATCTTTATAATCAGTTCCCCCTTTCTACCCCACCTTCCCTCCACCCTCTCAGTATTGCCACTCTCACCAGTGAAACTGAAGAGATCATCAGTCCTGGATTCTCTGTGTTTCTGGTTCCTATCTGAACCAGTGTACATACTCTGGTCTAGTCGGATTTGTTAGATAGAATTGGAATCATGACGGGGGGTGGGGTGGGTGGAGAAAGGGGTGGTGGAAGCATTTAGAAACTGGAGGAAAGTTATATGTTTCATCATTGACACACTGCACCCTGACGGGCTCATCTTCTCCCCCCCACCCTTCTGTAAGGGGAGGTGCAGTTGCCTACAGATGGACTTTGGGTCCCCAATCTGCACTCCTCCTTGCTCACAATGATATGATTGATATTTTTGTTCTTTGATGCCAGATTCCTTATCCCTTTGACACCTTGTGATCACAAAGACTGGTGTGCTTCCTCCATGTGGACTTGCTTCTCAGTTAGATGGCCTCTTGTTTATCTTCAAGGCTTTAAAACCTCAGATACTATACCTTTTGATAGCCAGGCACCATGAGTTTTCTTCCTCACATTTGCTTATGCACACATCTTCCTCAGCGATTTTGTTGGGAAGGTAAGCTTCATGGAATGCCAATTTAATGGAACAAAGTGGTCTTGCATTGAGGAAGTACTTGAGTGGAGGCCCAATGTCCACCTGTTACCTTAATACTAAACCTATAAATATATGCATGTAAATCTATTTTCCCATCATCCTATATAAATATATTTATATACATAGATGCCTATATTTAGACCTCTTTGCCTGCTAGTTCTTTCCTCTATTTACTTTTACCTTTCTCTTTTCCTACTATCATGCTCTGCCTTCATTTGAGTTTCAGAAATTTCTCTCAGTTACATTGCCCTTGATCAATTCCTACTCTCCTTGCCACTGCTTTTGGATCACTTTTTGTTCCCTTGTTCCTGGGTTGGTCAACACCACCCCTTTTCCTTCACCTCCTCCTCTCACATGTCCCCCGGAACCATCAGTCTCATTGTTTTCTCCTCCAGATCTAGCAAGGCAAAGCGACAAAATGACAAAATGACAACAACAACAAAAACAAAAAAAAAAGGAGGAAAGAAAAGACTCTCGCTTCCTCCCCTTTCATTTGCTCCTGTGTGATCTAATCACCCATGAACTTGTTGAAGGCTCCTCATATGTATACTTTCAAAGCCTTTATAATGTCTTAGCCTCTGTGTACTTAGGTTCCAATGATCAATAATTTATCGTTGAATATTCACCTTATTAAACCAACTTATTATTAGACATGTAATGTCCATAATTGTAGAGCTGTATACATATTTATTCTATTTTATTAAGAAAATTACTATATTTCTTTGTTTGGAAGGTAACTAAGGGTTATAGTCTCTGGGGAGGCAGCAATTTTCATCTAATTCATAAACCTGGCCATTTTTTATAATTTTGAGTTTTGTTTAAAAAGCATAGGGCTTGATCTTACATCAAAGTAAGGTTAAATAAGAACCATATGCAACAGGTATGACTTACCTTCAAAATCTTAAAGGCAAGTTTCAGAATTGTTCTTGCTCATATCCTAGAGACTGACTATACAGTGAAGCACAATCTCTGACATCAAGTAATTACTCTTCTTTTGTATGCTTTAAAGAATCTCACTTTCACAAATTTGACAAATATTCTGGAAAGTTTTCTTATTAGTAAAACCTAGGAGTTTTACTTAGCCTAGGAGTGACTAAGCATAGATGTTTTAGGCCTGATATTTACATCACAATGGGTAAACAAAAAGTTTGGTAAATGTAGGAACAGGAATCTGTGATGTGAATTAAAAATAAAACAATAAGCATACCTAAAAAACACCCAGGGGAATAAGAACCTCAGTTACTAAGTGAAAGTCCATCCTGTGACTTTATTTATTTTACTTTGTACAGTTCAATTTCTTTAAGTCTTTAATGGTGTGCATGACCTCAAGGATACATTTGGTTCTCCAATCAATTGCTTTTAGAAATGCAAAGTTGTGTCACATTGCGTTTTCTTGAGAAATATAGTTTTATAGGAAATTGTGAATATTGTAGTATATTTTTCTTTACCTCTAAGTAATTTAATATATATCTCCATATATACAGAGAGGCTGTTAAGGAACCAAACTATAATTATCACCTCTAATTTTATGAGGTCTAACAAAAGTATCCACAATTCAAAGTGTCATATACACTCTTTTCTCACTTATCAACATGTTTTGGTTCTAAAGACGAAGTCAGTTAGACAAATTGGCATTATGCTAAAATGGAGTGTGACCAAAACAGATCATAAAACAGAGATGATACATAATTGCATAAGTGTCAGACCATTGAGAATCATGACCCAGTCAAGTTAACACAGAACCTTAATCATTACAGTCATTACAAGTTAGCATCCATTGCTATTAGATGTACACAATAATTAGATTATATATTTATTATTTTTGCTGTGAATGCATATTGTGGAATGATAGGGTGGTTGACATATGAAGTATGGATATATCTATTCCATATACACCTCTACCTTGGTTCTCACTTTCTGATTTCCTTTCTCTTCTTCAGTATCTTTTTGCTCCTTCTGTTTTGTGGCTTCTATTATTTCCTGACAGTGTTCACTATCCCAAATGATGCGACAGCCTTCCTAGCCCTAAAAACTGTATCAAGATGCCATAGGACTAGCAGCCAATCTCAGTCCAAATGAGAAAAACAAGAGAAATAGGCACAAAGGAACAACAGTGAGAGTCAAAGGAACTTTCTTTAATGAGAAGAATGACCAGAAACTATGCTTTGCCCTTACCCCCCGACACACACACATGCACACACACACACAAATTCAGAAGAATGATGTTCAGGTACTTTCAACAGATGGAGAAAGAGTTTTAGAAACCAATGGGGAAAAAATAGAAAAGTTACACCAAGTATAAATCCAGAAGATTTACTATTCAATATCAAAATTAGACAGCACTTTAAAAGACTAAAGTAATAGAATGGAAGAACTGGATAGATTAATTAGTGAGTCTGAAGGCAAATCTCTTGCCTGCAAATATAAGAACAATAAAAATAAAAGATCTGAAGAGTCTGAAGAGAGCCGAAGAATTATGGGAGACACTGTTAAGAGGAACAACTTAGGTCTCATTGGCATTTCAGAACAGCAAGATACCAAAACCAAGCCAAAATAAGAACAAGCAAATTCCACATAGAAAAGAGTACAATAAATCTTGGAAGATAACAATTTTCACATCAATGGGGTCAGACTTTGGAGTTTGCCAAAGATGGAGTGGGCCGAGCAATGGAGGGAGCTTGAAGCACTGGGCTAATGGTTAATATGTGTGGACTGAATGAAGGGGGAACTAGTGATTCAGAAGAAGAAGGGAAAACCAAGAAATGATGATGGGTAAGCTAGTGGGTGCTTGATGCACAGTCTAAATTTTGGAATACAAAATATCCATCTGAAATGTAAACCCACATCTAAATTAGAATAAGAAAATATTTAAAATATATTGAGATTTTAAAAATCTATGTATCGATGATCTCTATTTTTCCTTTCAAATTATTTAATGTCTACAATCTGTCAAAAAGAGCCACCAGGCAAACACCGCATCACATTTCGCTGGATTTTACAAACCCTCACACTTCAGGCCACAGTACACTTGTGGGTATCTCCAACAACTGAGTCTCCATTTGCCTCAGGCTACCCATCAAGACTGAGACAGGGTGGGACTGAGCCAGTGGACAGCAGGGTGAGGAGTCCTGACGAAGCACTGATGGACAAAATGTACTTCACAGAAGTTCTTTAAGATGAAGGAGTATTGTTATAAAAGATAGACAAAGTTGTCCCTTCATAATCAGCAACTTCATTCTTCCACAGAATTCGTTCATCTTTCTCCTTCCCAGACATCTCTCTGTTGTCCTCCTCAGAAAGTTTCCAAGTCACTTATTTGGAAATGGAGTCCTCCCTCGTCTATACCACTATGTGCTTGAGAACAAATTTTGCGTTCTTATACACAAAGGCTACCAAATGAGTGGTTACCAAGATCATCCCACTATATAGAACAGCAGACGATATATGATCCGTGTGCCCGAACCATCCACACACACAGATGAGGGATGACACCCCCCCTCCCCCACCCCACACCACCAATGTAGGCATTTTTGAAGAAAGGTGTGAAGGCTTTGGCCTGAAAGATGTGGCTGAGTGCTGCTGGGAGGTGCCTTTGGAGCCATGGCCGAGGGGGAGCTCAATCATCTCCAACGAACACCCCCAATCCTTTCTGTGTAATGACATGGACTTTTTTGTAGTGTTCAGACAAATTGTCTTGTAGAATGTAGATATTCTAGAATTGTGTTTTGCCTTATGGTTTCATTTAACTTTAATTTTAAATTTTTCTTCTATTTTCTGCAGTCTTCCAGCTAAGCCTAGGGCTTTGATTAGACTGCTCAACATTTTTTGTTTGTTTTTTTGAGTATCACTGCTCTCTGGTGGTGGGAGTAGGAGGCCCAGCCCCACTGCTGGAATTGAACCTCCGTCCCAGTGGGCCGCAGTCCTGCGCACAACCACTACGCCACTGAGGTTCAGCCTCTATGGCTCAACATTTTTAATAAAAATCTCTTACAGATCTAGTGACTTACCATTTCTCAGTTCTCTGTGACTCTCCTTTGTTATGGGTGTTTATGAAATTAACAAGAAAATAAATCCATATCTACAAAGTGCATTACTAAATTGTAATGGAAAACATGGGCTTTATGGAGGGTCAGGTGTTTGGATTTAACTTTGGGGGTTGTGTTTATTACTAGCATGGCCAATTAATTTGCCCAGTTATTCAGTTAGGAGACATGAAAATATAAAATCTTCTACAGCTTTCTAGAAGTGGCCATGCCTGCCCCTTAACCTCTACTCTGTTGTGTGTGTGTGTGTGTGTGTGTGTGTATATTTTTTAAGGACCATTTTTATCGGCCTTGCCATGCACCGAATTCTCTTCCTGGCTTAAATGCTACTGATTCTTTATACCTCATGTCCTTACCCAAAATTTGAAAAACCTCTACTTTGAAGGGCTATGAGAATTGGAGATAAGTAAAAATACGTGTAAAGTACACAACAGAGTTGTGCTGTCACTCTTACTTGAGAGAGAGAGAGAGAGAGAGAGAGAGAGAGAGAGAGAGAGAGCTTGCAAAAGGGCATAGGTGTGATGTAGTATAGGTGAGGGGGATATTCGTTTTCTAAATTGGTTGCATAGAAAGTCATTCCCAAGTGTTTGTGTTTATGCTGTGACCTCAATAGATGTTCAGCAAGGACAGTGTAATGGCCCAGTAATCATTAATGTTGCTGCAGCCCTTTACAGTTTCCAAAGCACACTCACATTCATTATTATACTTGATGTACACTCTCTTTCATGCCGGATCTCAGGTTAGAACTTGTGATAACAGAGCAGGTATCTTTTGCTGAAAATGTGCATGAAACAGGCACCAAATTTCTCCATTCTAAATTTCTGACCTAGGGTTTCAATCCTTCTGGTGCAGGTAGCAGAAATGCTTGGTTAAAGCTCTTCAAATAGATTTCAGATTTGTAATTTCTCATCAGTAATATGTTATCAGCTTTAGAAGCCATTTCCTGTTTTGTTGTGTGTTATCAAACAGCTATTTTTGCTCTTTGCATGGTCAGATAGAAAGACTGATTGTTGCTGTTTTAAGGTATTGTGATGTCAGTTTTGACTCATAATGACTCTATGTACAACAGAACAAAACACTTTCTGATCCTGCATCACCCTCATAATTTTAGTTCTATTGAGTACAATGCTGTAGTCACAATGTCAATCCATCTCCTTTGTCATCTTCCTCATTTTATTGATGTCCTTTTCCATTTTGTCCCTCCTGATAACACATTTAAAGTGTGTGAGTCAATCTTACCATCCTCACTGCTAAGGAGCATTCTTGCTGCTAAGGAGCATTGTTCGAAGACAGATTTGTTTGTTCTTCAAAATTATTTACCAACATCAAAATTCTTCTCTGGTCTTCCTTATTTACCATCCAGTTTTCACATATATTGAAAATTCCAGGGTTTGGACCAGGTGTATTTTAGTTCGCAAAGTGGTACCTTTGCTTTGTAATACTTTAAAGAGGTCATTTGCAGTAGGTTTTCGAAATGCATGATATTGTTTGATTTTGTGATTTCTATTTCCTTAGGTGTTGATTGTAGGTCCAAGTAAAATAAAATCCTTCGGAACTTTTATTTTTGGTTGTGAAGATTTTTCTTTCCTTTACAATGAGTTGTAATCTGTATGGAAGATTATAGTTTTTTTTTTTAAATCTTTATCAGTATGTTCCTCAAGTTCTTTTCCATTCAGTAACCAGGTTTTGTCATCTGCATAGGACTGGTTGTTAATGAGAATGTTAGGCTGGATTGACTGGAGAAACAAATCCAGAGACATAAATCTGTCTTACATGTGTGTAAGAGAGGACTTCATATCAAAGAGTAATTGAATACTGAAAAAATATCCCAGTCCAGTTCAGAACAAGTCCATAATTCCAATATTAGCTCATATGTTTGATATTAGTCCATAAATTCTTCATTAGACTCATGCAACACATGCAATGATGCCATATGCAGGTACATCACAGGCCAGTGGATGAAAAGTCTTGTGGAAAGAGACTGAAAGAGAGAGAGAGAGAGAGAGAGAGAGAGAGAGAGAGAGAGAGAGAGAGAGAGAGACTGCGCCCTCTGATGGCAGAATCAAGAGAGGAAGTTCCCTAAATCCTCATGAGAAGGTCACTCCCTCAAGAAGGGAAACATCAGACTGTGATAAAATTGATAGGATAGACTCCACCCCTTCATTCTTTTATCAAGTTGACAGGAAATTGTGTAACTACTGCAATGAGTTTTCCTGCAATTTTGATGCCATATTCTTCGTAGGAGATTCCAATTTCCTTTGCTCACCATACAGATTGGGTAAGCACGGTATAAGAACACAATCTGCACACATACCTTTCCTGTTTTAAAATCATTTAGTATCCCTTTGTTCTATTGCCTCTAGTTTTATATGTAGGCTGCACATGGGCACAATTGAATGCTTTGGAATTCTCATTCATTGAAATTTTATCCATAATTTATTATGATCCATCAAGCCTAATGTGTTTTGAGAGTCAATAAAGCACAAGTAAACATCTGTGATGGTAGGATTGTCCACTTGGCTGAGCCACCATCCCCAATGGTTTGACAATTATGATGTAGCTATCTCACTTGAGATCTAAAATAATGCAATCCATGAGGAGATGTGCTTTAAGTAGTCAATTCAAAGAGTGTTTCTCCAAGAATATGATCTGCTTTTTAAAATTTTAATGTCCTTTATTTCCTTCTTAAAATTTTTTTTTATTTAATTATTTTATTGGGGGCTCATACATCACTTTTCACAACATATAGGTACATATACTGTGCCAAGCACCTTCACTTGCCTGCTTTCATTAGCATTCTCCAAATATCTGCTTTTCCACTTGGACCCTTGATATCAGTTTCTCTTCCTTCCCCCTCCACCTTTCTCCACTGATGTTCTAGAAAAATTCACTTGCTTTTTGCTTGTTCAGGTTGCTGCATCTGGCTAATTATGTGGACTCGGGTTCTGTGGACTCACACTAGTGACCTACTATTTTATCTGCTGATCCTGAAAGTTGTCAGGGACTTATCATTTTTTATGCTGATTTTGGATTCACCCAACTCAGAAGCCAGAAATCTGCCCTCTGACCTGCTAATCTTGGGTTCATTTGGCCCTACAGCCTAATACCTACAACTATATTAGTCATTTCCCCAAGAAAAATTTTTCTGCATTTATACATCTGTATAAGTTTAACATTTTTTTCTTCTCTAAAGAAACTAACTGAAGACATCACCTTCCTTTTTGAAAAAATCATTTTATTGGGGACTTTTATATTGCTTTTCTGTATCTATATTGCCAAGCACCTTCACCTGCCTACTGCTGTCATAATCCTCTAAACATTTGCTTTTTTACTTGAGCCCTTGACATCTTTTCCCCTGCCTCCTTGCTCCCCTCTCCATCACTAGCTCTTGATATTTTATAAATTATTTTTATCTTGTCATATCTTGTACCACTTGATGTCTCCCCTTTTCTACTTCTCTACTGTCTATCCTCCAGATAGGAGGTTATGTGTAAGTCCTTTTAATTGGCTCCCCTTCTCTACCCTACCTTCCCTCCACCCATCTGGTATCTCTATTCTCAAAACTGGTCTGGAGGGGTTCACCTGTTCTGGATTTCCTGTATTCCAGTTCCCACCTGCACCAGTGTACCTCTTCCAGCCTAGCTGGATTTGTGAGGTAGAATTGGGATCATGATAGTTGGAGGGAAGAAGCCTTTAAGAACTTGAGGAAAGTTGTGTGTTACATTATAACTTCACTATACCCTGACTGGCCTGTCTCCTCCCCATGACTTTTCTGTAAGGGGATGTCCAATCGCCTGCAAATGGGCCTTGGGTCCCCACTCTACACTCCCCTTCAATCTTGGCTTTTGGTCAAGGTCTATCTGGTATTAACAATGGCACCCATCATTCCACATATCCTACTGAATTCAGCCTCATTTTCTGGCTGCTCTTCATGGATACAATCCACTCTGTGTGGATTATTGCCAGCAAAATTTTAATGTGTATAATATTAAATAAGTTGTTTAGTAACTGCCACCATGTGTTAGACCACCTTTCTTTAGAATGGGCAAAATGGAACTCTCCCAATTAGTTGGTCAGATAGCTGTTTTTCAAATTTCTTGCCGCAAAGGAGTGAGAGTGTCTGACATAGCATGTTTGTTTCAATAACTCAATGGATGTTCATCAGAGCCCTGTTTTTCTGTGTGACTTCAGCCTGGCTTGGGTAACATTTTCAACGTTATGTCTTTGATTTTTTGTTGATGTTTATTTTCTCTTAAAAATCATTTTATTGGACACCTGTATAACTATTTTTTAAAATAAATTATCTTATTGAGGGCTCATACAACTCCTATCACGATCAATACATATGTCAATTGTGTGCAGACCACATTTTGTACATTTGTTGCTACCATCATTCTCAAAACCTCCATCTGCCTAGGCCCCAGTACCATCTCCCTATATTTTCCCTCCCTCTCCACTAACCCTCCCCCATGAACCCTTAACAATTTACAAATTGTCATTATTTTGTCATTGTACACTGTCTGATGTGTCCCTTCACCCACGTTCCTGTTGTCTGTACCCCAGAGAGGAGGTCATATGTAGATCCCTGCAATAGGTTCCCCTTTCTCTTCCACCTTCCCTCCACCCTCCTGGCATCACCACTCTCACCCCTCCTCCTGAAGGGATCATCTCTCTTGAATTACCCCTGTTACCGGCTCCAGTGTACATCCCCTAGTCTAGCTGGATTTGTAAGGTAGAATTGGGATCATGATAGTGGGTGAGAGGAAGCATTTAAGAATTAGAGGAAAGTTGCATATTTCATTGTTGTTACACTGTATCTTGACTGGCTCCTCTCTCTCCTCACTAAAATCCCTCTGTACGGGGCTGTCGCTTTACCTATTGATGGACTTTGGGTCCCCAATTTATACTCCCCCTCATTTATAATGATATAATTTTTAGTTCTTTGATGCCTGGTACCTGATCCCTTCGACACCTCATTGTCAGACAAGCTGGTGTGCTTCAGTCCTTGATTTTATGCTACTTTCTAAAATGGTGCAGTGACTGTGTATACTTTCTTTTTTTGATGGTCCTTAGATTGTTCAATATTTTGGTTACAGAATCCTTCAGTATTGAAACACAAGGTTGAGTGTTCTCTTTAGTTTTTGTTTTACAACTTGAGAAATGCCTGGCATGTTCTTCCCTTTTGGTTTACTAACTCCAGATCTCTACACATGTCATTATAATGCTTTCCTTTTTCTTCTTGATCGGCTCTTTAAAAGCTACCATTGAGCTTTTTCACATCATCATTTCTCCTACTTTTATGTTTAAAAACAAGTTTCAGCATCTCTTGTGACATCCATATGGGTCTTTTACAGAGAGAGTTTTGTATGTTGTTTTATACTTACTTACTTTTTAGAATTAAGATATGGTGAGTGTTAGTTTTAATTGGCTACTCATTGTACAAGTATGTGTACTTATCATAGTTTTGAAAGAAAAATCCTCCTTTGCTGGACATTTAAGGCTTCCCTATCCCCACACACAGTTGCTTTGAGTAACTCAAAAACTCATTGCCTTTGTTTCTGACTCATAGCAATGCTATAAGACAGGTAGAACTTCCCTGTGAGTTTCTGAGACTGTGAATAATAATGCAATAAATGTATTTTTTGAAAAAAATTCATCTCTTTTCTAGTATTTCTGTGGCAATCATGTACTCATGTGTAAATTTCATGATTGAGAGTTTAGGGGTGGAGTCTAGCCTGTCAATCTGGAGATAGTAAATGAGGCCTCTGTGTGGGTAAAGCTTTCTCTGAGAATTCTGGGAAGTCTTATGATATTTCCTTAGTGGAGATGAGAGACCATTTCTCCAGTTTTTGGGAGAAGCTCTACTGACAAGACAAGGTGGCTGCTCCTGAGGAACTGGAGGAACCAGAGGAGAAGGCACTTGGCCTTATCCTAATGGAACCAGACCTCTGAAGTTGGAAAAGTCACAGAGAGACCCCTGCCTGCACCGGGATGCTTTTACTGCTGCTGAATATACATGACTCTGCACCCACTGGCCTGTGGCTTCATGATTCAGAGGGAGACTTTATGGACTCGTATTGAACATATGGGCTAGTATTGGACCTGTGACCTTGGACTCGACTAGGTTGGGATGCTTTTTCCTTATATCCATATGCATGTTTATGAATTTGTTTTTCTAGTGTACCTGTACTAACACAATTTCCTAATTGGTTGGTCTGGGAAGTGAAATTTATGAGCCCCAAAATGTGACTTCTTGTAGTGTTTCTAGGACTTTATATCAAATTTTAAATATTCCAATATGCCTACGCTTATTACATTGAAACGAATATTTTCTTCAATGCAGACAAAGCAAGGGAGATTTCATTAACTATTAGTTGACATGCAATTTTAGAGGATATTTGAATTTTAACCATCTCAATGATCAATGTACAACTCCCAACTCCCTGAATGAGGAACAAAAGAAATTTGAATGAATGGAGATAGTGGACAGTGTAAAATATGATCATAAAAATAATTTATAAATTATCAAGTATTCACAAAGTTGGAAGGGTAGTGGAGGGAAGGGAAAAAAAAGAACTGATACAAAAGTCTCAAAAAGAAAGAAAATGTTTTGGAAATGATGATGGTAACATATATACAAATGTGCTTACCACAATGGATGTATGGATTATTATAAGAGTTATCAGAGCTCCAATAAAATTACTTAAAATAAGCAAACAAAACCAAACCAGCCTGGTCCTGGTACAGCAATAGATATGTAGATCAGTGGAACAGAATAGAGAATGCAGAAATAAATTCATTCACAGACAATTGATTTTTGACAAAATACTGAAGCACACATGAAGAGATAGTCTCTTCAATAAATGGTGCAGACAAAACTGGACTTTTGTATGCAATCTCCCCCCGACCCCCCCAAAAAAATCCTAAGATCCATCCGCCACCTAGCATGAAAAATGCACTCAGTATGGATGAAAGACCTAAGCGTGTGCTCTGGGATGGTGAAGGTTATCAGTGAAAACAGAGACAAGCTTAAAGGCCCCAATACATGGCATAAATACACTACAAACATATGAAAAACACATCCACAACAGAAGACAGAATAGATGACTGAGACTACTTGAACATTCTATGTATATGTTTTCATTGTTACAAATTGAACATATTTAAAGCACAGTGATCAATCACAAAACAACATGTAACTATATATTGTGAAATATTTATTTCAAATTACAAGTAAATGAAATTTTGTCTTGAAGCATGCTGTGGCATGGATAACAGTCATTATGCTGGGTACTCCTATGTAGGCATATTTGCATGTGGACAGACCCATCTGAAGACGATAGAGAAGCCCTGTCTGGGTTGCAAAGACCATCAAAAAGATGTGTTTTTCACTGATGTTAGGCTACTCCTGTAAAAGGGCTGTTCGACCCCCCAAAGGGGTAGCGCCCTACAGGTTGAGGACTGCTGGTGTAGCAGAAATGAATTGAGCCAACATTGGATGCCAGTTTCTTATCATTTGTGAGCACCTGGTTTGGGTTTCAGCAAAGTGATTTGGGAAACGACTTGCCAATGCTTACCAGGAATCAAGTTGGAGAAGGTGAATGAATAAGTGTTAAACAACCAAAAAATCAAGTAGTCTTAGTTGAAATTGTCTTTAAGGTTATCCATGAGATCCCAGGTGGTAGTTGTTAAGGAGCAGTGAAAACTGTTACCATATTGAGCTGCTACGTGCAAAGTGGAAGGAATGGATCCACCCAGAGACATCCCAGAAGAAAGCCCTGATGGTTCACTTCAGAAAAATCAGCCAATGAAAGCCTCTATGTTTCATGGCTCTTATGTGACATAAGTGGCGGGAGGGTGGGCAGTTGGTGGAAGATCTCCATGAGTTAAAACAGACTTTTTGATAACTGATTGCAGCAGATAAAGCTTTGTGTACTTGAAAGGTCAGCTCACATTTACCATGCATGGAACACAATGGCAACCATTCTGGAAATTCTTGCTAGAGCTTTTCTTCAGAATCAATTTTGAAGTTAAGCAGCATAGTTATGTAAAAGATAAGCTTTGCTTGTGACCCCAAACAGTATTGCCTGATTGGTTCATTTTTTCCTGGGGGTGAGGGAGCATGAACTAAATTCAGACCCATAAATATATAAACAAACAAACAAATAAATAAATAAAGATTGCAATTACTGGCGATATTTAGAAAACCATCCCCAGTTCTGAAGGCAATATTTAGAATAATGATTTATTTAGCGTTTATATGTCTGAATGCTAGGCCAGTGTAACACACCATCTTCTTTAAAAGGTGAGAATTCAAACCCAGAGCTTGTTCTCTATAAAGCACATGCTCTTCCTGTAGGTAGTGTTTAAGAGTATGCAGAAATACTTTCAACAATTTCAGCATTTTTGTTGCCTCCTAAAGAGGCTTGTGTTAAGGGGAACAATCTCCATCTGGCACTATGAAGCCTATATTTTAAAACTCACGGTTAACATATGTGAAAGCCTCTTTGCAAAACAATCCCCAGGATTCTGCCCAAATGCTGACGAATCTTTGATTAAGGGCTTAAAAACAATGAAAAGGGAAAAACCAAAAAGGAACAACTGAGCATAATTTAGGTCATAAAGCACTTGCCCTGATTTTCATACTCAGCAAAAATATTTTCAATGATTAAAAACAATAATAAGCTTCACTCTACCAAGTAGTGACACTTTGACAAATTAGCCTAACTAGAGATAAAATTACTTTATATACATGTCGGCTCATTTCTGTACTTGTGAAGAGCCACACATATATAACAGCTAAAAACTTAAGCCTCTGCTTTTCATTTTACTAATAGCAGTCTCCAGATTAAAACTACTATCCTTGGGAAAGAAGAAAGATAGGGAATGAAATTATAGGGGCTGAGCCCTGGTGGCGTAGTGGTTGTGCGCGGGACTGCAGCCCACTGGGACGGAGGTTCAATTCCAGCAGTGGGGCTGGGCCTCCTACTCCCACCACCGGAGAGCAGTGATGCCCTTCCCCCCAAAAAAAAGAAACTATAAAAGAAGGATGATTGTGGATGAGAGAGAGTGGGGAAAAATGGCAATCTTGATGATGCAAATAGGTTTTTAAAAAATATTATTTTTAATAATTTTATTGGGGGCTCACACAACTTACCACAATCCAAAATCCATCTATATGTCAAGCACATTTGTACATTTGTGACCCTCCTCATTCTCAAAACAATTGCTTTCTACTTGAGCCCTTGATATCAGTTCCTCATTTTTCCGCTCCTTCTCCCAACCTCCCTCCTTCATGAACCCTTGATAATTTATAAATTATTTTTACTGTTTTCATGTCTTACAATGTCTGATGACTCCCTTCACCCATATTTCTGTTGTCCTTCCCCCAAGGAGGGAGTTATATATAAATCATTGTGATCAGTTCCCCTTTCTATCCCACCTCCTGGTATTACTACTTTCATTGTTGTTCCTCAGGAATTTATCTGTCCTGGATTACCTGTGTTTCCAGCTCTTGTCTGTACCAGTATTACCTGTGTTTCCAGCTCTTGTCTGTAGCAGTATACATCCTCTGGTCTAACTGGATTCATAAGATAGAATTGGGATCATGTTGGTGGTGGGGAGGAATCACTAAAGAACTAGAGGAAAATTGTATGTTTCATCAGTGCTATAGTGCACCCTGACTGGCTCATCTTCTCCCTGAAAACCTTCTGTACGGGGATGTCCAGTTCCCTACAGATGAGTTTTGGGTCTCCACTCTGCACTAACCTTATGTTAGTCCAGGTAGAGTAGAGAAACAAATTCATCAACATGCATATGTATATAAGGGAAACGTTTATATACAAGAAGAATGGGGGCTGAGCCCCGGTGGTGTAGTGGTTGTGCGCGGGCTTGCGGCCCACTGGGATGGAGGTTCAATTCCGGCTCCCAGGAGCAAAGGCTGGGCCTCTCACTCCTACCACCTGAGGGCAGTGATGCCTACAAAAAAAAAAAAAGAAGAATGGAACATTGAGAAAGCATCCAAAACCAATCCAGTTCAAGCCTACAGTCTGATATTTGTCCCTATATTCAATACTAGTCTACAAAGTCTTCTTCCGACCCACAAAGCCTGTGCAATGACACCAGGACAACCACAGGCCAGTGGGTGCAGAGTCTTGTGTATCCAGCGGTAGTAGAAGAATCTTAGGGGTCGCAGGGGCCTCTCTGTAGCTTCTCAAATATCTCAGCACTGGCAGGAGTCTCTGTGACCTTTCCAGTTTCAGAGGTCTGGTTCCATGTCCCTTCTCCTCTGGCTCCCTCAATTTCCAGGACTCAGGATCTATCAGCATGCTGCCATGTTGTCTTGTCTTCCAAGAACTCAGCCTTGAGTTTTTCAACTCCAAGAAGAAAATTCACAGAATTTTCAGAAGAAAACCATGCCCACACAGAGGTCTCATTGACTATTTACAGATTGACAGACTAGCCTCTACCCCTACATTTCCGATCCTGAAATTGACATGATTACATGACTGCCACATCTCTTCATTCACAATGATGTGGTTTTTTGGTACTTTGATGCCTGATATCTGACCCTATCGACACCTTGTGATCACACAGACTGGTGTACTTCTTCCATGTGGGCTTTTTAGCTTCTCAGCTAGATGGCCACTTATTTATTTTCAAGTCTTTAAGAGTCCGGATGTTATATCTTTTGATAATTGGGCACCATCAGCTTTCTTCACCACATTTGCTTATGCATCCACTTTGTCTTCAGTGATCATGTCGGGAAAGTGAGGATCATGGAATGGTGTAAATGGCTTATGTTTGACTATGAACTTAAAGGTTGACAGCCTAAACCTAAAGCATAGCAATCTGTTTCTGTAAATATTACAGCCAAGGAAGCTCTATGCTGCTGGGTGCCATCAAATCAGTTCCAATGCATAACCACCACTTTCACAACAGAATAAAAGACTCTCCAGCCCTACGTCATCCTCACAATTCTTCCTGTGCTTGAGCCAATGGCTCACAGCTATGATGGCAATTCATCTCCTTGAGGGACTTCCTCTTTTTTGCTGCCCTCATACTTTTATCAAGCATGATGTCCTTCTCCAGGGACTTGTGTCTGACAACATGTCCAGACTACAGGAGCTGTCCCATCATCCTTGCCTCTAAAGGGCTTTCTAGCCATTAGTCTTCCAAGATAGACTTGTTTGTCCTTTTGGCAGTGCTTGGTGCTTTCAACATTCTTCTTTGCTACCATTCTTCAAGTGTATCAATTCTTCTTCCATCTTCCTTGTCCAGTGTTCAACTTTCACATGCAGACTAGGCAGTTGAAAATATGCCTGGGTCAAGCACACCTTAGTCCTCAAAGTAACCTCCTTACTTTTCAACCCTTTGAAGTGGTCCTGTGCAACAGATTTACCTAATGTAACTCAACTTTTCAGACCTTGACTGCTGTTTTCATGAGCCTTGAGTATGGACCCAAGCAGACAAAACCTTTCACAACTTCAACCTTTTCCCTATTAATCATGATGTTACCTATTTGTCCAGTTGTGAGGATCTTAGGTCTTCTTTACATTAAGTTGCAAAGCTAATTGATGGCTACAATCCTTGAACTTCATCACCAACTGCTAAAAGTACTTTCAACAAGCAATGTTGTGTCATCTGCATATCACCAGTTGTTAATAAACCTTCCTCCAATCCCAATGCCACATTTTTCATATAATTTATCCTTTCTTAATCTTTGCTCCACATAAAGATTGAATTAGTGTGGGGAGAGGATGCAACCCTGATGTTTCCTTTTCTTGATTTTAAACCATGCGATATTCCCTTGTTCTGTACACACAATGGCTTCTTGATCTATGTATGGGTTCTAAATGAGCATTGTTAGGTGTCCTGGAATTCCCACTCTTTTTTCAGT